>JADRCD010153451.1:0-16501 GCA_019843815.1 Montemys delectorum
AAAAAAAAAAAAAAAGGAGAAGGAGAGGTGATATTAGAGTGTTGGATCAGGAACCCTAAATTCAATTCAGAAGTTGTGGTTGTCACTTGTGTTTAGGGATGAGAAGAGCTTTCCAAGGCTTATCCTATTCTTTATAAAGCTGCAAGATGGGCTTAAAAAAAACCATATTATTTTCCTAATTTATTTCCTTCAGAATAGTTCCTTTCCATGGTTTATTCTAATGTTATTAAATTAATACTATTCATCTTTATCTCTCCTTTTTTATTTAAAGAAGAGTCCTAATACCTTGAGGATACTTGAGAAATGCTGTTTGTCAGAAACAACCAAGTCTGTAAGCTAGTAGTTGAAGACACAAAGACGATGAATACATGATGAGACTTTATAAACCTTTTTCCTGAAGAGACTGAATCCCCCACTGAAGGGTTACCTCCCACCACAATGACTCTTTTCTGATCTGATTGCACAGACTTATTTTCTTTGGCTCCATTCAGTGCCACCCATTGGTCAAAGAACTTCTTATCTTTTGTCAGAATAAAGCTCTAGAGCAAGTAAAGTTGATAAAAGATGTTCTATCTGGTGGGGAAAGCTGGGAATTAAGTTAGAATTTCCTGATGTAAGTTGCTCTGACAGAGATCTGCTCATCTCTTGTTCTTGTTGGCCTACTTATCGCTTCTCAGCAACACTGTCAGCCATGAATAGGATTACTTCTCTTATTACTGGTGAGTCCCTTTTAATCCATCCTGGGGTCTTTTTCCACAGGATACAACTGGGTTTCTCATTTCAGGATGCTTTGCAACTCATTATCTATTTCATTCTGTCTTTCACACTGATTCTGTTTGGGTTCGAATTTCCTGCTTCAGTTACCAAGTTCTTACAGGGTGGACATCAGATTTGTTATGTCCTTTCTGTTTCTTCAAGTGTCTAAGGAGAAAGACATTGTACAAATTGATGGTTATTTAATAAATATTTCTTGATCGGGGCTGACCCACTGAGAATATGTCATGATAGACAAGATGTTTTCCACATTCCCACTTTAGAGAATCCTGCCTCGTTTTCACAAATTCATCACAGTTTGTCCTTGTCTGTTAACTTTTGCCAGAATTTCTTCAGCAGTCACTCAAAACTCACCTGGTTTATAGATGTGACTTTGGGCAGTCTGGCATTGGGTTAGCTTTTCATTCTCTGTGACTGAAACTTTGGAAAAAAGGAAAGCAGAGACAACGCACCCTGACTCCAGTGCTCTCTGCTTTTGTAACAGGAGGCTAAGAGCTGTGTCATGATGTAGGGGCTTGGAAATAACAGATCTGAGTTTTAAGTGGAAACTAAACCAAAGGAGTCACAGAATTTGCTTGCTTGTCCCTTTACTTGTGAAGAGAAAACTTGAGTCTGTCATTTCCCAAATTTGATGGCATGCTATTGTCATCTATCCCTTTAGTTTACATTCTCATTTTAAAGTTTCCTTCTCTAGTGCTCTATGAAGGCTAATATGTTGCTGTGTATACTCATGTATATGTATAAAGCTTTGCAAATACACTCTTTAATAAATACTCATATCTTTCTTGAATATTATGATGCTGTAGCTTCATGATATTACTTTACTATGCCTACTGATACTTTTTATTTTTTGACCCAAGGTTCCATGTGTTCCAAGCTAACCTTAAATTCTCTATTTAGCCAAGGATGACTCTGAACTTCTGATCCTCCTGTCTCTGGCTCCAAATTCAGGGATCATAGCCTGTGTCACCACACTTGCTTTCTCTAGCATCTATCCACTTTGTTGGGTCACTACTCAAAACTATTGCAGAGCATTGCATGGTACCAAAAAGCACTTGACCATCAAATTTCACAGACCTGTTCCCTGGATTCTGGACACCTAGGCTGCCTCCAGGTTCTTGTTTTCAAAGCAACCTTTGGTGACAACCTTGCTTACAGTCTCCTGAGAGGCCCGTGAGGATTTTAGGTCAGAGCTTCAGAAGACAGTTGCTGAGTCAGATGAGGGAAGTACTGTACATGACTGAGTGCTTTACTTTCTGAATGACTGTGCATATTCACCTTTCTATTGCATATATATGTAAGAGTATCTTCTTTTGCCACACTCTGCAACATTTGGGAAGTCTCTATTTTTAGATAATCAATCACCCCAAAACATTTGACTTAAAACAGCAGTGTTTATCATCTCACAGCTTCTGTGTCAGGGGTCTAGAGTATTTCTGGTTGAAGCCCTGTCTAGGTTGGAGTGACATACAGACCGAGGCTATGGGTTCATCTGTAGGCTCCATTGAGGGAAGACCCACTTCGAGTACACTCATATGGTTGCCGGCCACATGGGTAATTCCCTAGAGAACTGACCACATGAAAGCTGAATTCCATTCTAGCATGCAATTGAGAAAGTCCCGAGGGCGGGTGTCAAGTGAGACTGAAACCATTTCTTCTTTTTCTTTCAAGATTTTATTTATTTTTATTTGTGTGTATGGATGTTGTGCCTGCATGGATGTCTCTGCATCATATGCATGTAGGACCCACAGGGGCCAGAGAAGTGTATTGGATACCTGACACTGGAGTTAGGAGATGGCTCTGAGCACCTTTGTGAGTGCTGGGAATCAAAGCAACTTAGATCTCCTGCAAGATCAGCCAGTGCTCTTTTTTTTCTTTTCTTTTAAGATGTTTATTCTTTTTTTTAATGAATATTTTTTTATTAGATGTTTTGTTTATTTACTATATCTCTTTTCCCAGGCTCCCCTCCAAAAAATAGAAAAAAAAATAAAAAAACCAAAAACTAAAACTAGAACAATCCCCTGTTCCCTCCCCTCCCCCCTGCTCACCATGCCACCCTCTCCTGCTTACTGGCCCTGGCATTCCCCTACACTGGGGCATAGAACCTTCACAGGGCCAAGGTCCTCTCCTCCCATTGATGACCTACTTGGCCATCCTCTGCTATATGCATGCTGCTGGAGCCATGAGTCCCCTCATGTGTACTCTTTGGTTGGAGTTTTAGTCCCTGGGAGCTCTGAGGGTACTAGTTAATTCATATTGTTGTTGTAGAGACGAACTATGGAGCAGAGACTAAAGGAAGGACAATCCAGAGACTGCTCCACCTGGGAATCCTTCCCATATTCAATCATCAAATCTAGACACTATTGTGGATGCCAGCAAGTGCTGGCTGACAGGAGCCTGATATAGCTGTTTCCTGAGAGGCTCTGACAGTACCCGACTAATACAGAAGTAGAGGTTCACAGCCATCCATTGGACTGGGTCCCCAATGAAGGAGCTAGAGAAAGTACCCAAGGAACTGAAGGGTTTGCAGACCCTTAGGATGAACAGCCAGTGCTCTTAACCATGGGGTCATCTCCAGGCTTACAGGCTACTTTGTCATTTGATACTTCTAGTGCCATCTGCTTTGTCCTATTATGCTTGCTAAAGGCAAGTCACTTGACTCAAAGTCCCACCTCCTTATCCTCAATGGAGGCATCAGGATTATCAGGCACAGCATTTACAGAAGCGGTTTTGGAGTGAGGCACCCTAGTATCTACATCTCAGCTCTGCCTCTGTTTCACTTTCTGATCCCAGGTAAGTTATCTGGTTTTTTTTTTTTTAAACCAAACTCAATCTTGCCAATAAAATAAGTATTATAAATCTACAACATATGACTATTTTTGAAAATTCAATGAAAAGATTTATAAGAAGTACTTAGTATATGGCAGAAAGGATATTGTTTGAGTTAGATTTTCTGATGTTATTTAGTGAAAGCCTGTCTTTTACTGAGAGTTACATTGAGGATACTGTGGTAAAAATGCTCTATCTTGGGGAGCCTTTTTGCAAAAGTGGAATGAATGGGAACGAGAAGACAATATAATTTCAAAGAGTAACCTATAGATTACGTGTCACGGGCATCCAAGCCCGCCTAGAGGGCAGTCACAACTGAAGGTTGCTACATTGTTACTACCACAAGATCAATAGACAGCATGCGGTACAGATGGAGTGTGAGTTTGAGTTAGGAAAGAACCATATGAAACATGAACTAATCTTTATCTAAAACAACAATGACAACAATGGGACTGGAGAGATGGCTCAGCATGTCTGAAATCTTCCTTTCATATTAGTGACCTTTCTGTTGCTGTGGTAAAAACACCGAGAACAGGGCACTTACAGAAGAAAAGTTTTATGGTTTTGGGTTTATGGTTCCACAACATTAGGTGGAGTGGAGAACTTAAATCTACTCTCATGGATCAGATAATAAGAACCCTTAGTTACTTGGGATTAATTTGCTTACTTAAATACCACAAGCATAAGAGCAGACAAAGCATTTCTTTTTACCCAGCATAGTCTGCGCATCACAAATGGAGGTCGCTGCTCAGCACAGGGTGCTGGAGGTGAAGTCCCTCCAATCAGACTTGCCTTTGACTTGCTTTTAGGAAGTAGGGAGAACCTGGTGCCATGCACAGTGGAGCCCGGCCCCTGATGAGGGATCTCTCCACACCACACGCTGTGTTTGCACCATGCTGCCATCCGTCAAGTCTGATCAATTGGCTGCCTTCAATGGCAGTGCTGCCAGCCTGCTGCTTTACTGCCATGCATTATTCAACTCAACATAAAGGACAAAGCCAGCTCTGTTAGCCACTGCCTGAGGGCATGTGGAGTCGAAGGGGAGATGCCTGTTTGGGATTGTGTTGGTGTATGGGAGTGGAGAAAGGAGACTACCCATAAGCACTTGCCACTACAATCCAGTTAGTAAAATATTTATACTTACAGCAGTGCTCAGGGGTTATTTTTTAGGGTATCAGAAATTCCTAGGGAAAAAAAAATCAGAGTACACATAATGAGATTTCACTTCATCTTTGTGCAATATTTATACTCAAATGAAACCTATTTCTGGGTTAAGTAGATACCCCATTGAGCCACCTGATGGGCTGCAGAGGAAAATGTGAGGGGAATGATGAACTGTGTCAAAAATCCCAAAGCATCCCGTTGGAAAGTTCAGCTTTTGACAGTGAGTTAAACAGATAGTTGACATTCTCAGGAAGTTGCCATCAAGCATCTATGTCCTGTTCCTTTTTGGACACTATGACAAAGACCAAAAGACTAGCTGTATTTTACACAACAGATATTTTTCAGGTGGTCATATTTTTGTGATCACTTCTTGTGATGGGGCAAACTAAAAACCCTTATTTATAAGGGCACATATTCTAGTCATGAGAGTTTTACCAATGCCATACTGTTGAAGAATGCAATTTATGAATTTTCAGGAAACACATTGGACATTTGTGTTTTTGTGTGCGCATACCTGCAGGTACACATGGGCACATAACACCATCTTAGTTATTTATATACTTAGTTACATACATGTTGCTGTGATAAAATAACTTTCTATGAAGAGTTTACCAGAGAAAGACTTTCTTTTGGTTTGTGGTTTCAGGGAGATACAGACCAGTGGCAGGGGCAGGAGACTGACCACAACTTATCTACATTCAGGAAGTAGAGAGTGAACTGGTAGTGAGGCCCAACTGTAAAGCTTTCTCCAGCAATCTACTTCCTCCAGTGATGCTTCACTTCCTAAAGGCTTCCTCTACATTCCTAGAGAGTACCATCCACTGTGAGCCATGTGCTCAAGCATATGAGTTTGTGGGAGACATTTCACATTTAAACAACATGCACACACACACACAGACACACAGACACACAGACACAAACACACACACACACATACATACATACAAACACACATACATACACACACACATCCATACACACACACACATACATACACACACACACACACACACACACACACACACACACACACACAAAAGAGAAGGAAGAAGAAAGCGAAGGATTTTGCTTTTTTAATTATAAAATTTTGGCTTCTATTTCAAGCTCTAAAATAAACTAACGTTTCCTTAAATATCTGAAGCATGTCCTGCAGCTACCCCTTTTTTTCACATGTGATTTAGAAAGTTTTCAGTACTGCACACTAAAGTGCAGTTCTTATTATTATAAACTAAATGTTTATTGAATGTATTTTAGAAATCAGGAATTATCAAAGTGGAGATATTGTCAAGAATAATTAACATTGATATTTTATGTATATGATTGTTAGTCTTTCTCTGTATCAACGGATGTGTTTATGTTGCTTAATGAAATTCCTTTATAATGTTATCAAATACATAATAAACACAAAACAGAATGAACTCATGCTGTTTGTACACCTTTTGTCATTTAAAAACACAATAAGGAAACATAATCATTACTAATATTAACAAAACCTTTTGGAAAAATTCAAAACATTTATTTGCTTATTTATTTAGTGTGTGCACATTTAAATAAGAAGACAGCTTGTAGAAATTTGGTTTTTCCTTGTACCATGATAGGTTGGTTTTCTCTTAGTACCTTGTGGGTGGATAGGTACTGGGGATTTGAACTCTGGTTGGCAGCACTGCCTGCATGAACCTTTGACTCAGTGACCTAACTCTTCCTGAGCCTGGAAAGTGTTCAATCATCTCCATAGAGATTGACTCAGATGCCCATGATATATAACTTTGTTTTCTTTTTGATAAGATAGGAGTGATTACAACTGAGTTCATTTGGGGGAGCGTGCCACTGATTGCTTATTTAGCTTTCACCCCACTTTTTATATTTATGTACAGACTTACGCATTCCAAAGTATTCCTCTCTATACCTTTCTGGTTATTTCTAAGGATCAGGTCTAGATTTTCAAATGTATATTATTAGCTGAGTCACCTCTACTGTGTGTGCTTAACATGTGATGTTTCTATTAGATTTTGTATTTTAATGGTAAGCTTTGAGACTCTCATTATCATCCCACTCAGTCTGATTGCCATAGAAACTGTTGTGAAAGTTGTAGAGAAATTTCCTTTCCACTCATCGTTTTTTGGGAGAGAAATCAAGACTTTTCATTCTCATGTAATGATCTTGACCAGGGCAGGTGAGCAACTTAAAGTGACAGAGACTGGACAATTGCTCTGTTCCATTATTTTTAGTCTTAGGATAAAATTAAGACTGTAGTTGTGGACATTTCCACACCTCATGCACATCACTGGCAGGCTCACAGAGGCTCCTGAGCTCACTGTCTCTCTCTCTCTCTGATGCAGCTCTTGTGTCTGCATCAAGCACTATAGCCTGTTGGGTGCAGTCTCTCTTTCCCTCTGGAACACCCTGGGCTTCCTACTGTTCTTTTAAGAAAGTCCTATCATTTTTCAGGTCTGAGGTTTAAAAACCACTGCTCAGTGCCACTTTCGGAAACCTTCCAGCTCTGGCTGAGTTAGTCTCCCAGCCAAACTCTCTTAGATCAGTCCCTGGTCAACCTCACAAACTCCTGGGGCAGGGTGGATTTAAGTTGGATTTACAGTTTGTTAGCCTTTTGACCCTGGGCCATGTGCTTAATGTACTTCAGACTTTCTATCTGAAAGTTGAAACACAAGTAATACTGGTTAAAGTGACAGTAGGGACAGAATTGAGTTTGTATGCTGTATGTGTACACACACACACATACACACACACACACACACACACACACACACACACACACACACACACACCACAGTGAACGCGTGGAACTTAGAGAGCAGCTGTCAGGAGTTAGTTCTATCCTTCTACCATGAGGATTCTTGGAAATCGACTCACATTGTCTGGCAAGCTACTTTGCTTACTGAATCATCCCCCAGCCACAGTTGCCATTCTTTTATCTTAAACATTCTAATTTCTGTAACAGTGATTTACAGGAATGATTATTTCATGTCTATTTCCTCCACTAAACCACAAGCTTTAAGTGGCTCTGGGTTTTCTCATCACTGTACCATGGTCCCTAGCTCAGGGGATTGATTTATTTACTAAATAAATGGATATTTATTATTTACCATTCTTTTAATGCCTTGTATTCCTTCAGACTTTAAAAATGATTTTCCTTGGTTTATTTGTTTATTTATTTATTAGTTGTGTGTGTGTGTGCTTCTGCATGTGTCTGTGTCAGTATGTGCACATGACTAGCGTGCCCATAGCGGACAGAATAGGGCACTGTACACCGTGGAACTGGAGCTGCCTCCTATGGGTTCTGAGAACTGACCTCTCGATCTCCTGGAAGAACACCAAGTGCTCTTGAGGACCGAGTCATCTTTCCAGCTCTCCTTCACACTTTTAACAGGCTTATAAACTTTGCTAAAGCTTTTCAGGTGACATTTTCCTCTCATTTAATAGGCAAAAATTAAGGCTCTGACAATTTTATCCCTCCTTTAATGACACAGTTTAAGACTGTCTTCTAGTGTCACCAGACGCCTGCTTTTATTGCACAGGGATTGGTTTAGCACAACGAAGTGATTTTATCGTGTGATCTTTTACTGTGATGAGTTTTTCCTTTCCTCTCAGGCCTTACTTTGAATTCTCATTGCTCTGTCTCATAGCACAGACTGAATGGATGGGGTAAAGAAGAGCAAGTCCAGATTCAGCCCCACACGTCATGGTACTTCAGGTCCCCTTATTGCCATGTGTTCTGATCAAACTGATAGATGTGTCTGTGTTTTTGAACATTTTTTTTCATGGCACATATAATATCTGTGACACACTCGTCTTCTGGGAATGCTCACGATGCATCTTGCCACAGCACATTATGAGAAATGTTCAGTGGAGCAAATGAGTAGCTATACACGGGTGAGTGGCCCACTAGCTGACTTTGCTGTAGTTCACTGGGAGACAGCAAGTAGGTGAAAGTCTAAGACTGGTGTGAAGGTATGCTGGCCTGTGGGCCAGGGGATCTCAACCTGAGGGTCATGACCCCTTAGGGATTTGCGTGCCACATATCCTGCGTATCAGATCTTTACATTATGATTTATAACAGTAGCAAAGTTACAGTTATGAAGTAGCAACAACAAGAACAACAACAAAAACTTTATGTGGGCGAGTTATCACAGAATGAACAAGTGAATTAAAAAGTTGCAGCATTGGGAAGATTGAGAACTACTGTTCCTGGTGGATATGGGGAGCTGTCCTAGCAGATCTGATTTTCTTACAAGAAACTTGAATAAGACATTGTCAACAGAGAGTCAATCCTGGCTTCAGCTTTCTCTGAGCTGGGCTTCCACCCAAGGCATCATTATCTGGAGTTTCAATCTATTGTTCCATGAAGCCCATCTAGAAAAAAACATGTGTCCTGTCTCTACGTCTGAGCCTAAAAAAGTTTATGAGAACTTATTATATTGTTAATTATTTATTTGTTTGTTTTAATACACATTTATGTATTTGAGTTTGGTGCATGCATGCCATGACATACTTGTGGAGGTCAGATGGCGACTTGTTGAGAATGGATTCTCTCCTTTTACCCAGGGTTTGAACTCAGGTCATCAGGCTTGGCAGCAAATGCTTTTACCAGCTGATCCATGTCACCAGACATGAGCTTAGATTTACAGTGAACAAACTCAAATAGAAACTTGTCTTAATTTAGCACAGGATCAAACTAACTCTATTTTGTTTGTTTTTAAACATGCATGTGTGTGTGTGTGTGTGTGTGTGTGTGTGTGTGTGTATGTGTGTGTGATGTATAAGCATGTGTGTACAGGCATATATGCTTACATGCTTACATACATGAATGTTGAATTCAGACAAGGATGTTAAAAGTCCTGCTCTGTTCCTCTCTTCTTATGGACCTGAGACAGGGCCTGATTGACACTAGTGAGCAACAAGCTTCAGTGGTCCTCTCGTGTTCACACTCCTTGGCACTATAGACACAATAGAGCTTGTGATCATGCCTAGGTGTATTTGTTGATGCTGGAGATCTGAACTCGGGTCTTCGTGTTCACACAGCATTCTTACCCACTGAGCCATTTCCCCATCTTTATATTGGAACAATGAACAAAAATAGGGAAATTTGTGCTGGAGAAATGGCTCAGCGACTAAGAACACTTGTTATTCTTCTAGAGAAACCTCCAAGTTCAGTTCCCAGCATCCTTATCAGATAACTCATGACCACCTATAACTTCTGCTCACCAGGGGATTCTTCACATCCTTCAGGCATCTGTGGTCACCTGTTACGAACACAGATGCATACATATGCACATACATTAAATTGTTGTAAAATTAAATTGAATTAAATTTTAAAAGGAGGAAAAACAGAAGCTAAAGAAAACTTAGCCAATCGGACCTCGAGCCTTCTTCTCATGAAGCTGTATTTGCCCTAAAAGCTACAAAATATAATTATGGAAAATGCTTAATTTGCTTTATCAATGGGATAACTTGGCATTTTAAACAGCAGAATGCCATTAGGAGGAGGAAAGAAGAATACAGAAAACTTCATTGGAATGTATAATCCCTCTCTACCCCATCCATTATGATGACGTTATTTTCTCTTTAATAAGTCAGGACGGTAATTTCCTGTTGGGATGAGATGCTGAAATGAATAATCACTCTGCTTGCTGAAGTTCCCGCATCCTTAGCTGGACATAGAGTGAATTCCTCTGCCCTCTTAAGGTAAATGATCTTTCATCTCCCTAGTCACAGCTTAGCTCATTTCCAGATCCTTTGGTGTCCATGTGGTCGAGAGGCTGGTGAGAGGGAAGGACCTAACCCCACTGAGACGTTCTGAAATACCATGCTACTAAGCCCAGCAGAATATCTGAAGGTAGGTATCTAAGGACAACAGGAATTAATTTTGTGATTTGGAGGCTGGAAATCAGATATCAAGATGTTACCAGGGCAATGAGCCTTCTGAAGGATGTTGGGAATCATTTCCTGCCTCTTGCCTGTTTTTGCTGCTTGGCCTAGATCTTTGGTGGTCTTGGCTTGTGGACACATCCTTCTTAATTTTGCCTTGGTAGGTAGTCAAGCAATAGTCTCTGGGAAGGGAAACTTTGTGCCTTGATATGTTTGTGTGTGTTTCTGTGTGTTTTAAATGTAGACTTCAATCTACCTGAGGATGAGTTGGGCCTCACACTGACCTCATTGCATCTTAATGGACTCTCATTCTAAATGTGATCACAATCGCAGGTGTTAGATATTAGGTCTCCATTTACATATCATATTTACAGGCACACACACACACACACACACACACACACACACACACACACACAGACACACACACACAGAGGTATGTGTGGAAATCAGAGGACAACTTCAGATGTCCTTCCTCAAGTGTCATCTGAGTAAACTGACTCACCTTCCCACCTTTTACATTTTCATTTTATTAAGACACATTCTCTCACTGGCTTAGAACTCACCAAGTATGCTAGACTGGTTGCCTGTCTTTGCATCTCTAGCGTTGGTATTTCAAACTCTTGACAACATGTGCAGGCATTTCATACATGGGTTCTCAGATCACCCTGCTTGCAAGCAAACATTTGACTGACAGAATTGACTCCTCAGGAGCCTCTCTGGACTTTTGTGTCTTTTGATCTCCCCCAAGCCTTCTGTCTCCCCCAAACTTTGTTTTTATTCTCTGAGTTAAATGTTTTAGATTCTGTGAGTAAGTGGATCACAGGGTTCTCACCTTTCTCTATGGTCTCTCTCACTTAGCATAGTGTTTCCCAGGTTCAGCTACAGCATCATAAATGGTTGGATTTCCTTCTGTTTTTACCTTGAGAAATAATAGTCCACTCTCTGTATATTTCTCAATCCCTTTATCCATACCTTCACAGATGGACACTTAAATTTCCATTTTTTGGCTGTTGTGGGTGGTGCTGCAAAAACATGAAATCTGTAGACCTCTCTCTCTCCTTCTCTCTCTCTCTCTCTCTCTCTCTCTCTCTCTCTCTCTCTCTCTCTTTCTCTCTCTCATCCTTTTCTTTGGATATATAACCAGAGGTAGGTAGGGTTGCTGACACATAATTTTTTCCACTTTTTAATACTGTTTATAGGGATTTTTTTTCTGTTTTCCTTTACAGATAAACTGACTCACCTTCCCACCAAGAGTCTAAGTTTCCCTTCATTCCACCTTTCTTTTTTAAATGATAATATCTATTCTAACTAGAGAGAGTGGTAGCTCAGTGTGGGTTTGAGTAACAGTTTTCTGATGACTGGTGTTGAACATGCTTTCAGGAACTTGTTTGCCATTTGTCGGTCTGTCTTTGAGATATACCTATCTAGGTGCATTGCCCATTTTAATCAGATGATTTATCCTTGAATTGTTAATGTTCCTTATAAATTCTGGTTATTTGCCTCTGGCAGGTATGTGGTTCTAGGGATGTATCTCTACTCGCTAGTCTGGAGCAATCTTCAGGATACCATCCTGTAAGGCAATTGCTTTTATTTTGCTTGTGTTCTGCTAGATTCCATTGAGTGTTTGTCACTGCATATAGTCCCTAACATATGGTACTGTAGCACCTTTCTGAATAACATGTTGAAAATGTCTTCTAACTTTTTTTTTGATTTCTGGGGCTCTGAGTTACTCCCAAATCAGATTCAGTGAAGACTTAATCTCATAGTGCGTGGATAATTAAATCTCTACTTCCATTCAATAAAACCCTAGTGCCACATTTGGGTTTCCAGTGACTTAACCATATGTCTAGTTACAATGACCACTGTTCTTTGCATGATAGACTCTTGCATCTTAATCTAAACCCATCACATACTGTGACATTTGAGACTCACTTAGCTCTAGTATTTAGTGCAGGAAGTCACCTCTGAAGGCGAAGGGTGTTTTATAGCAGGCAGGCATCATCTTAATATCTGTCTTTTCAATGGAGACAGTAGAACTATGCTTTCTAAGCTGATTAGACAGGATTAATTTACTACCCCAGGGCCTCCCTGTCAATAACCATGGGTTAGAACATGGCAGAGTTCTATTCAATAAGGAAGCTCCCTTGACAGATTGTTGGGCACAAATTCTGATCGCCTTTTTTGGACAATAAATACTAGCCCTTTTATGATGTGCTGCACTGCTATGGAAAGAGAAAAATGCCTTGGGGACATCAACAGTCCTCAGGATTAAGGAGCCAATGTTCTCTCAGTTGCATAATTTAATCCATCATATTGTCACTGAAATAGAATTCTTGCCATCTAGCTCTTGTTGGCCAAAATATTTGTTTTGAAATCTGCCTTGCAGGCCCCACTCACTGCAAATTCCTTTATCTGCTAGAGAATGAACTCTGTTATGATAAGTCAAGCCCAACCATTGGGCACATTGGTTGCCATAGTTAATGTTAACACAAAATGCGGTGAGGAAATTGACTCCGCTAGCCCTTTACAGACCCTACAGGGCAGGATAGTATCAAAAGTCCTACAGATATCCTCTGTAGGATGAATTCTGTTGTCTGAAGAACTCAGTGTTAGTGGTTTTTTCTCTGAAATGGCAGGGAGAATGGCAAATGCTCTTGAAATGGTATTAAAAGCTACTTTTCAATGTATCAATGTTAAATCATGACTCTTATATAAAGATAAAAATGAGCATAGAGATTGGTAGATGGGTAGGACCTACCTACGTTTGGACCCCCAAGTATCTACACAAAAGCCAGGTAGAACAGGAAGCATAGGTAACTCTGTGCTGTTGGTAGGGCCGAGAGAGGTGAATCCCTGAAGCTGCTGACCAGTCTATCCCATGCGGTAAGCTCCAGGCTGAGTGAGAAACTTGTTTCAAGGAATCAGGTCTAGAACAACCAAGGAAAACAGCAGACATCAGCTTCTGCCCTGATATACACAGGTACACACATTCGTGGGAACTCTGCTCCAATACACACACACACACACACACACACACACACACACACACACACTACACATAAAATTATTTTTAAGTGGGTTGTAGATCAATACCTGTCTTAGTTGGCATTTCTATTGCTGTGACTAAAGACTATGACCAAAAAACAAGTTACAGAGAAAAGGATTTATTCTGGTTATACTTCCACATCACTATTCATTACCAAAGAAGTCAGGACAGGAATTCAAGCAGGACAGGAACTTGGAGGCAAGAGCAGATGCAGAGGCCTTGGATGGTGCTGCTTACTGACTCCCTTCACATAGCTTACCTTCTTATAGTAACCAGGACCACCAGCCCAGGGATGACACCACTCACAGTGGCCTGGGCATTGATCACTAACTGAGGAGTTGCCTTGCAGATGGATCTCATGGAGGAATTTCCTCCACTGCAGCTCCTTTCTCTCTAATGATTCTAGCTTGTGTCAAGTTCACATGCACAACCAGCAAGTCCTTTATCAAATGAGATAATTAAGGAGATGTTAAAACTGATTCAATACTGAACTAAACTGAAATAACAGACAAAATTACAAGATAGCACTATTGAAGTAGATGGGAAAATGGAGATAAAACTGGGTATCCCAGTAGAATGTTGCAAGAAGAATGGTTAGGAAGAGCTAGAAACCGCAGAAGATCTTGCATAAAAAAGATCTTGCAGGTGTTGGAGTCAGGCTCAGATTGCATTTCCACTAGATGGTATAGGCTTGACACACTTGTGCATACTCCTGTTTCTTTGTAGTGATATCTGGCTCTGTGGAGTCAGGTAGACTGTACTGGAGTTCTAGAGTGTAGACATTTTGCACACTTCTTCACTGAGTTAAAGCTTTTCCTCATTGAGTGATGTTCAATAAACCCCAGGGTCAGAGTCTTTCTGTTACTTCAAGCATATTGCTTTATAACATTGCAAGAAGATCCTCCTAAGCTTGTTTGGAAATTCACTGTTGAAGATGAAAGAGGCATGTTTAGGTGTCTCTGAGGGTGTGCCATAAAGAGTAGAAAGCACACCGGGAGACACTGTAAAGAGAGAATCATGAAAGGCAAGCTGTATGTAACAGGGTCTAGTATAGACCATTAAAGACAAGAGCAAATATCATAGGGCACAGGTCCATCAAATCCATAGAAGAGCAAATTGTCTCAAGACAGGTCTTTGCATAGGCAGGCTCAGTGCACTCATCCCCATGCATCCAGATGTTTTCTCAAGGAGGGAATACAGCAGGGCTGGAGAGATGGCTCACTTCCTCCTTTTACAGAGAACTGAGGTTCGATTCCAAGCATTCACTTCAGGCAGCTTCCAATGGCTTGTAACTCCAGCTCCAGAGGATCCAACACTCTTTCCTGGCCTCTACAGGCACTGCACTCATGTGAACCAGCCCCTCCTCCAACAGAATTTAAAATAAAATAAATCAGCAGGGCAGAGGTGGCACTCATTTTTAATCCCAGCACTTATGAAGCAGAGGCTCTGAGTTCAAGGACAGCCTCATCTACAGAGTGATTTCCAGGATGGCCAGGACTACACAGAAGAACCCTATCTTGACAAAACAAAACAAAACAAACAAATAAAATAAATATTTAAGAAATTCAGACAGGCAGGGAGAAGAAACTCTCTAGAAGAAAGTGAAATGGCTCTGAGATTACATTTTGAATATTTGCCCTAGGTCATACATATTAAGTGAATTAAACCAGTCTAAGGGAAAACAAATGTATGTTTATTTACTTTGTGGTCCCTAGATTATGCTGATGCAGAAACTCCTGCATATGTACATATATCATGAGTACAGAAACAAACTGTCTAGGGAGACAAAGAGGACTAGGGGAAGGTAGAAGATAAGAAGAAGGAGGGTTGGTGAATAGGGGTGACATACGCAGTGTACAGGGCCTACTTGACCAAGACCTTAAAGATACAGAGTCTATAATAGGCTTAAGGAAGGTCAGTTTTATAATTTTAATTTCTAAGCCTGTTAAACAGCACTTGTCCTTATCAGGAGTGGAGGTTTAGGGCCAAGATAAACTCTGATATAAATGAAGAGATGTCACTTAACAAACACATTTGGACACCCGGTTTAAGTTTATGTTTGCCCAAAGTACACCTCAGAAACACTTGCAGCAAAGGCTTCATTGGCCATAGATTCTTCACTCACAAAAACTTCTTTGAAGTTACAAATGATGACTATTTTTTCCTTTTAAGCATGTTGATTTTACTGGGACTACATTGGCTAGAGCTTAAAATTGTCTGATTTATGTGCATTTCATTTTTGCCTATTTTTGCATCTTTATTTTATAAACAGATACCTCCTCCACAATACTTACTGATTCCAGGACTTGTCCCATGATTGTCAAATGAGTAATCAAGGTAGACAGATTTAAAACAACACGGCTTTTATCTTTGTCAATCAGCATGACCACTGATTCTATTGATTCAGTACTTAATTAAATAAGTGCAAAAAATGTACTTACTGATTTCGAGATAGTTTTGGATACAGCCCAGGCTGGTCTTGAACTCACTATGTAGTAGAGCTTGACCTTTGAAGATCTGATTTTTCCATTTCAGAGG
Organism: Montemys delectorum; assembly: GCA_019843815.1. Classification (NCBI taxonomy): domain Eukaryota; kingdom Metazoa; phylum Chordata; class Mammalia; order Rodentia; family Muridae; genus Montemys; species Montemys delectorum. The sequence goes on from JADRCD010153451.1 coordinate 16,241, forward strand.
TGTTGGGGTTGTGGGTGTGCCTGGGATGGAACTCAGAAAGTCATGCATATAGACACATGCACGGTCTTAGCTTCCAGGTCATTATTACACCATATTAATGCATTTAGGTCACTTTCTGTGCTTCCTTTTTACTTCAAAAGGGAAAGTCAGGTGTACTGCCATTAAATACACTTCTTAATTACTTTTCTGCATTCTGATATTATTTAGCATATGAAAGATGTACCTTTGATTTGTAATTATATAAAGCTATAAAAAAAAAAA
>JADRCD010153453.1:0-34622 GCA_019843815.1 Montemys delectorum
AAAAAAAAAAAAAAAAAAAGACCCCTCAGCAATTTGAAAAAAAAAGAAAGGATGACTTGGAGGAAGGAAATAGAAAGAAGAAATGATGTAATTATATGATAATAAAGAATTAAAAATTATGAAAATCTGGAGTGCTTTGGAAGGGATATTGTCAATATTTGGGCTTATATGGAGATTTCGTACACTTAAATGCATATGCCTAAATCCGTCAGGAACACAAATGGTCAGGACATAGCTTTGTAGGGAGAGCCAATAACAGGACTGAGTACCATAGATTCCATAATTGAGAATGAAGAGGACTGTACAGAGGATAACTGTGAATCTTTCATGTATAAAGAAAACTGCCTACTACCTTACTTTGTCTATCAGCATGAGGAGTCAGCATGCAAGATGCCTTTAAATGTTACAATAACACATAAACCTCCAAAATAGAATCTGCAGAGGGTGCTTTTATCACGTTGTTTCCTAAATGAGCAGTGGATTCAGAGTCTCTAAGCAGTAGTAAGAATGGTGCCATTTACCATTGAGTTTCTTAAGCATGTATTAGACTGCAAAGCATCCTAGATGCATAGAAGCTAACTGATGCTCAATGAAATGATACAAGACTAGAATTTGGAAATGGTCTCTAGGATCACATTGGACTGTCCCTAAGGTTCTAATCATCTAGGAAGGGAACTTGTGTTTGACCTCTGTGGGTAGCCCTGGCATCAGTGATTGCTGAAATACTGATACTGTCATTGAGCTCACACATGCTTGTCTGCAAGCACTAGCTTCTGACTGATGCTCTAAAGTACCATCTGGACCTCCATCAGTGCCATTCTCCCAGCCTGTCACAACTGAAGGATTTTATGGCAGATATGTGTTGTGTTGAGGCTTCAAACTTCTGAAAGATCCTCACTTAAGAAAATTTCCCAGTGGAACCTCACAGTGACATTTTCTGCCCAATCAGCTATTGTATACTCAATGAGATATCTGGATAACTTACATTAGTGTGATATAATGTTTGTGTAAATAAACCGACCACACTTGAAAGATATATCTTGTATGAATATCCCTACTACTCATATGGCCAACCAGTCATAATGTCTACAAACTTCTGGCTAATGGTGAAATCTTTTACTAGGAACCAGATATCCTGTGAATCATAAGTTGCCATGAGAGTAACTAGCTTTCATGAAGAAAAATAAATGGTAATAAGTACTTAAATTTGCCAGAATCTAAAGGAGACTGCTAGACAGCCAGCTTGCTGATGGTAATGTTTAGTACCTACAGACAGAGAGGTCACCTAGATTAATAACCACATCTCAGTCTACAAACCATACCCTTTTTGGGGTGGCAAAAACAAAATAGGGTCAACAAAGAAAGCCAAATATTATGAAGGTTTACTTTCATAGTATTTAGCTTGAGAATAGCTTGAGAAGGAAAACAAACACCCCAAAACCAAAACCAAAACCAGAAAAACCAATGTCCTACAGATGCAGAGAACCCTCACCCCAATGTAAACATCATCATTGCAAATGGGAAAGTAAAACTTTATTTTTCATTTGATTTTGCTGTTGTTTTTATTGTTTAAATAAAATATTAGTTCATCAACAATATCAACCAACCATACCCCCCAGAATTCCCAGGGATTAAGCCATCATCAAAGGAGTACACATGGCTCCAGCTGCACATGTATTAGAGGATGGCCTTGTTATTCACCAATGGAAGGAGAGATCCTTGGTCCTATGAAGGCTCGATAGATGCCCCAGTGTAGGGGAATTGAGGGCCAGGAGGTGGGAGTGGGTGGGTGGGTGAAGGAACACCTTCATAGAAGCAGGGGAAGGGAGGATGTGATAGAGTGTTTTTGGGAGGGAGGGAAACCCAGAAAGGGGACAACATTTGAAATGTAAATAAAGAAAATATCCAATAAAAAAATTAGTTCATATCTTCCTGTTTTATTATTTCTCTCTTTTTTGTTGGTAGGTATTTATAGACATACTGTAAACATACATTAAATCATACCAATCTCAACATTTATAATATACATGTATAATATATATTTTATACATGATATATACATTATGTTATATGTACATATATACATATATTATGTTTTATATATGCATATATGTACATATGTATATTATAAGTATATACTATAAATACATATATTTTAACATATATGTATATATGAACATAGGAGATCTTTCCATCTTCTGAGATCTTCAATTTCTTTCTTCAGAGACTTGAAGTTCTTGTTATACATCTTTCACTTGCTTGGTTGCAGTTACACCAAGATATTTTATATTATTTGTGACTATTGTGAAGGATATTGTTCCTTAATTTCTTTCTCAGCCAGTTTATCTTGGTGTGGATAAAGGTTACTGATTTGTTTGAGTTAATTTTATATCCAGCCACTTTGCTGAAGTTGTTTATGAGGTATAGGAGTTCTCTGGTAGAATTTATGGGTCGCTTTTATATATACATACATATATATATATGTATATATATATATATAATCATGCCATCTGCTAATAACGATATCTTGACTGCTTCCTTTTCATTCTGTATCCCTTTGACCTCCTTTTGTTGTCTAATTGGTCTAGCTAGAAATTTGAGTACTATATTTAATAAATAGGGAGAGAGGGGTCAGCTAAGTATTGCCCCTGATTTTAGTGGGATTGCTTCAAGCTTCTTTCCATTTAATTTCATATTGGCTGTTGGTTTGCTGTAAATTGCTTTTATTATGTTTAGGTATCTGTCATGAATTCCTGGTCTTTCCAAGACTTTTAACATGAAGAGATGTTGTATTTTTTGAAGGCTTTTTCAGCATCTTATGCAATGATCATGTATTTTTTTCTTTGAGTTTGTTTATATAGTGGATTATATTAATGGATTTCTGTATATTGAGACATCCCTTCATTCCTAGGATGAAGCCGACTTGATCGTGGTGAATGATCATTTTGATGAGTTCTTGGATTCGATTTATGAGACTCTTATTGAGTATTTTTTCTTTGATAATTATAAGCAAATTTGGTCTGTTGAATATTCTTTGTTGAGTCTTTGTGTAACTTAGGTATCAGGTTATCTGTGGCCTCATAGAATGAATTAGGTAATATTCTGTCTGTTTCTATTTTGTGGAATAGTTTGAGAAGTATTGATATTAGGTCTTCTTTGAAGGTATGATAGAATTCTGCACTATAAACATCTGGCATTGGGTTTTTTTTATCAGTAGGCTTTTAATGACTGCTTCTATTTTCTTAAAGGTTATGGAACTGTTTAGATAGTTTACCTGGTCCTTACTTAACTTTAGTATCTGTTGCCTGTCTAAAAAACATCCATTTCATGTAGATTTTCCAGTTTTGTTGAGTATAGACTTTTGTAGTAGGACTGATGATTTTTTATCAATTTCCTAAATTTCTGTTGTTATGTCTCCCTTTGTGTTTCTGATTTTATTAGTTTGGATACTGTCACTGTGCCTTTTAGTTAGTTTGGCTAAGGGTTTATCTGTCTTTTTGATTTTCTCAAAGAACAATTTCTTAGTTTTGTTGATTCTTTGTATAGTTTTCTTTGTTTCTAACTGGTTGATTTCAGCCTTGAGTTTGATTATTTCCTGTCATATGCTCGTCTTGGTGTGTTTGCTTCTTTTTTTCTAGAGCTTTAAGATGTGCTTTTAAGTTGCTTGATTATGATCTCTCCAATTTCTTTATAAAAGTACTCAGTGCTATTAATTTTTCTCTTAGCACTGTTTTCATTGTGTTCTATAAGTTTGGGTTTGCTATGTCTTAATTTTTCTTAAATTATAGAACGTCTTTAATTTCTTTATTTCTTCCTTGACCAAGTTATCATGGAGTAGAGAGTTATTCAGTTACCATGAGTATGTGGACTTTCTGCTTCTTTTGTTGTTATTGAAGACCAGCCTTGGTCTGTAGCAATCTGATAGAATGCACAGGGTTATTTCAATCTTCTTACATCTGTTGAAGCTTGTTTTGTGTCTGATTATACTGACAGTTTTGGAGAAGGTACCATGAGATGCTGAGAAGAATCTATACACTTTTGTTTAAGAGTGAAGAATTTTATAGACATCTGTTAAATGTATTTGATTCGTAACTTCTGCTAGTTTTACTATATTGCTGTTTAGTTTATGTTTTCACGATCTTTCCATTGTTGAGACTGGGGTTTTGAAGTCTCCCACTATTATTGTGTGAGGATCAATGTGTGTTTTGGGCTTCAGTAACGTCTCTTTTACAAATGTAATTGCCCTGCATTTGGGGTGTAGATGTTCAGAATAGAGAGTCCATCTTGGTGGATTTTTACTTAAATGAGTATGAAGTGTCCTTCCCCATTTCTTTTGATAACTTTTGGTTAAGAGTCGATTTTATTGGATATTAGAATGGCTGGTCTAGCTTTTTTCTTGGGACCATTTGGAAATTTTGTTTTAAGCCTTTTGTCTGAGGTAGTGTCTTTCTTTGTCACTGATGTATGTTTGCTGGAAGCAAGAAAATGTTGGGTCCTATTTACATAGCCAGTCTGTTAGTCTATGTCTTTTTATTGGGAGAACTAAATCCATTGATGTTTAGATATATTAAAAACAATGATTTTTGGCTCCAGTTATTTTTTTGTTGCTAGTGGTGGTATTATTATTATTCTTTTGGGTTTGTTGTGAGCTGATAAATTTCTTGTTTTTTTTTCCCCTTGAAAGTAGTTTCCCTCTTTGTGTTGGAGTTTTCCTTCTATTATCCTCTGTAGGGCTGGATTGGTGGAAAGATATTGTTTAAATTTGGTTTTGTCATGGAATATCCTGCTTTCTCCATCTATGGTGATTGAGAGTTTTGCTGGGTATAGTAGCTTGGGCTGGCATTTGAATTTTCTTAAGGTATGCATGACATCTGTGCAAGATTTTATGGCTTTTAGAGTCTCTGTTGAGAAGTCTTGTGTAATTTTTATAGGTATGCCTTATATGTTACTTGGCCTTTTCCTCTTACCGTTTTTAATATTCTTTCTTTCTTCTGTGCGTTTAGTGTTTTGATTATTATGTGATAGGAGGAATTTCTTTTCTGGTCTAATCTATTTGATGCTCTGTAGGCTTCTTGGAAGTTTATGACTTTAGTTTATGAAGTTTAGATTAGGGAGGTTTTTTTTAAAATTTATTAGATATTTTCTTTATTCATATGTTAAATGTTATCCCCTGTCCTGTTCTCCCCTCCTAAAAGAACAAAACAAAACAAAACAAAAACAAAAAACAAAAAACAAAAAACAAAAAACAACAAAAAAACAAAAAAAAAAACAACAACCTTTTTCCCTCCCCCTTCCCCCTGCTTATCAACCTACCCACTCCCCTGCTTCCTGGCCCTGGGTAATTTTTTCCTATGATTTTGTTGAAGATGTTTCCTAAGCCCTATGATTTGGGGATCTTCTCTTTCTTCTATTCTTATTATTAGATTTGATCTCTTCATTGCCTCCTTAATTTCCTGGATGTTCTGGGTTAGGAGCCTTTTGCACTTCGTATTTTCTTTGACTTTTGTTAATGTCTTCTCTGGTATCTTCTGTGGTTGAGGTTCTTTCTTCTATCTCTTCTATTCTGTTGGTGGCACTTGTGTCTGTGACTCCTGATCTCTTTCCTAGGTTTTCCATCTCCAGGGTTGTCTCCCTTTGTGATTTTTTTTTTGTTATTTCTATTTCCAATTTAGATCATGGATAGTTTTGTTGAATTCCTTCACCTGTTTGATTGTGTTTTTCTGAATTTCTTTAAGGGATTTTTTTTAAATGTGTTTCCTCTTTAAGGGCTTCTACCTACTTACCTGTGTTCTCCTGTATTTCTTTAAAGGAGTTATTTATGTCTGCCTAAGATCCTCTATCTCTTCATGAGATGGGATTTTAGGTTGAAGTCTTGTTTTTCATGTGTGTTAGGGTATCCAGGACTTGCTGTGAAGGACAACTGGGTTCTGATAGTACATTGGTTTCTCTTGCCTGTGTTCTTGTACTTGTCTCTGCTTATCTCAGCTGTATACTTGCCTTTTGGTCTCTAACTGGATCCTGTACCTTCTGTGAGCCTATGAGCCTGATTGTAATGGAGCTCTTGGAAGTCAGTCTGTCTCTAGGTGTGGGAGGGGGTCTGGAGTGCAGGCTCCGCCCCTGGGCTAGTTGAGGGCCAGAAGATGTCCCCAGTAGGGGAAGAAAAATAGGGTCCCCCTCTTCTTGGCCTTGTGGGGGTCCCAGTTAGGCCAGATATTGTGGCAGGAGAGTCTTACCCACAAGGGTGGTTGTGATGGAGTTCCTGGGTGTCAAGCTCTCTCTGTGTGTGGGAAGAAGTCTTGAGCACTGGCTCTACCCAGGGTCAAGTTGTGGACTGGAAGAAAGATCCCCACCCACTTTTTACCCAGATAGTTTCATGGCGATTGCCCTAAGTTGTTATGTCCAGTGTCACTCTATTGAAGAAAACTGAGTTTTCCTCTCTCAGCAGCTATCATTTTGGAATAGATTCTTGGCTAGTGATGGGACTTTGTGCTTACTTCTTTTCCCTGCTGGGATTTTGTCTGTCTTGAATTTCTGTAGGTCTTATTCATACTGTCATAGTCACTGTGAGTTTATTTGTACATCTGCCCAGCTGTGTTTGGAAAAATGGTTTCTTACAATTATCCACTTCCTCTGGATCTTACCATCTTTCCATCACATCTTCTGCATGGATTCCTGAGTTTGATGAGATGAAGGGTATGATGAAGACATTCCACTCAAAACTGAACACTCCAAAGTCTCCCACTCTTTTTTTTCAGTTACATTTCTCTTTATTAATTTCTATCTAGTGCAATAAACTTCTCTAATAGGGGCTTGTAAGGATATAGAGCTTGGCAGGAAGTCAGGGTGTGAGCCAGCCCTAGGTACTGGGAAGTGAATTGAATCATCCCTGTGGACTAAACCAATTCAAATCTTTCAGAACTGATGTGATCACAAGTTGATGGCCTGTTAGATCAGGATTGGGACGATATGGAGATAAAAATAAATGAATAAACAGAACTCCAAAAGGAGAAGATTGTCTTTTAATCAGTACAATAGGGGTAATAGTTTTGCCATGGAACAACAAACACATGGTACAGAGGCCTTGGCGTTTTACGTACAAGAAAGTTCTTGGGGTAGATGATTCTATCTTCAGTCTGTTTTCCTGAGTCTCCTGCTTTCTAAAAGTTGTAATTACTAAAGAATGCAGAGGTCCAAGAGAATGAATGGAAATAAATAGCCTTGGCGGGGGGAGTTTGGAGAACCCTCTAGAAATTATCAGAGACCCAGGAGGGAGAGGCTCTAAGGACTCAATGGGAGTGACCTTAGCCAAAATGCCCAACACTGGGAGAGGGAACTTGAAAAGTCCAACTCCAGTAGACAGATAGGACCTCAAGTTGTGAGACTGTGTTTCTAACTCACCATCAAAATTTCTGATCCAGAATTGTTCCTTGCTATAAGAACTTCAGGGACAAAAATGGAGAAGAGACTGAAGGAAAGGTAGTCCAATGACCAGCCCAACTTGGAATACATCTCATAGGGGTTACCAAGGCATGACACTTTTACTGATGCTACGATATGCTTACAGATGGGAACCTGGCATGGCTGTCCCGAGAGGCCATACCATCAGCTAACTGAGACAGATACAGATACATAAGCCCAAGCATTGGACTGAAGTCTGGGACCACTAAGGTTGAATTAGGAGAAGGATTGAGTCACCAATCAGGAGCATATATAGCAGAGGTTGGTCTGGGCTGGCCTCAGTGGGAGAAGATATACTTAATCCTCTAGAGACTTGAAGCCCCAGAGAAGGGGGAGGTCTGCGGAGGAAACACCCTTTTGGAGGCAAGGGTGAGGAGGAATGGGATGAGCAACTGTGGGAGGGGGGACTGAAGGAGGACAATGACTGAAATGTAAGGAAATAAAATAATTTTAAAAGTGAAGATTTTTTTTAATAGAAAACTAAAGAAGGCAGAGTTCTGTGCAGATTTCTTAGGTAGAACAGATTTTCTTCTCAAGGAAGGGAGATTCCTCAGCTTATGACATCATGCCAGCCTTGGATCTTCCATATCTGAAGCTTCCCATATCCTAGGGGACCTGCAGCTTATATAGGTATATCCTCAGTTAGGAGGCCACACTGTCTCAGTCTCCCTTATCAAGAACTTCTTGGAGCCTGGCAGCCTCCAGGTATAATAGTGTTCTTAACATTGCTCTGGTTCCTTAATCTATCTTATGCTTTTGGGTCACTAGTATTTTCATGTGGAGACAACTCCCCCGAAAATCAACTCTGCCCACTAACTCAGACTGATCACCTGGTGTGAACCATTATAAGAAAAGTAATTGGCTGGTCAAAATTGCTGGCCTGGGCCCAGTGTCTTCAAGCAGGAAGAAATTTTGTCCCAGTGCATTTATGAAGTTCATTTACTTTTCCTGTGGTAGGGTGTGTTTATTTCTGATTTCCCTGGCATTTTACATTGCCAGCATGGAAAATAAACATAATCGGGGTGGGGAGGGGGAGTACTGGCATATATATATGTCATTAGAAATCTTCATTTTAATATGTTTTGACAACTTCATATTGTATTTTTATAATTTATACCTTCCCTCTCCCCTTTTTAACTCCTTCCAAGTATCCCCTACTTCCTACTTCCTTTCAATTTCTTGACCTCATCTCTTAAATTTATTCCGGAAGAAGTTTCTTAATAACTATTGGAACAATCTCTGTTCAGACGGAGTAGATCTCTATCTGTCTGAGTGATTATAAACACCACAAATATTTATACCCCAAAATAGTAGGCATGATTTCAAAAAAGTCCAACTCTTAATATTCCCTGGGCTCATTTCCTCAAGCCTGGCTCTGCTGTGGGATCTTTCTCTGACATTGAGATTTACCTGAGTGTAGATGGCACTCCTAAGTGATGTCTTTCCAAATTTTGAATATAACAGATGGGTCTGAGGAGTTCAGCAGTTTTTGTGGCTCCTAGGTGGATGGTTTGCTAAAGATCTGCAATCAGTCACCTTCCCAGCCTTACAGGAAAGATGAGTTTGCATCCAGGAGCAACCACTGCCCTTGATTATCCTGTGTGGCAAGTTCTTGCTTTGTTAATTTAGTCACACTCAGGGTGTGTTCTGAGTGCTCAGGTAAGCTGGGTTACCAAGATTATCAAGACTTGGAGAGACCCTACTGGTTCTAAGGCCACCACTTAGGCAGCCAAGTAAGCTGCTCTGTTGTCTCTGGCTTCTGAGGTATACCCCTTTTTTGTGTCCTTTGTAATAAACAATGGGCTACCCTCATGAGTAAGCAGATAGCCTTCAGTGAAACTAAGATTTCCTCTCTATTTCTTTCCTGCTGAAGTTAGTAATAACCATGATGAAAGCATATTGGCTATCAATACGTGTAGTGATAGACTTGTCTTTTCCTCAATGAAGTATTTGAATCAAAGCTGAAAGCTCAGCTTATTGAGCTGGGGTTTATCACCTGCTTAACAATTGTGCCCATATAATCTTAATCTTGGGTCATCACCATTGTTTCTGCACACCTAATCCTGTTTTGGATGAATCTGCTCTAATATCACCAACAGCACATAGGTCAAATTAGGCCTGATAGAATAGATAGATCAAGACAGTTACCTTAAGACAGTCATGCAGAGATTCTGTGGGGTCATTGTTCCACAAGAGACTGGCAGGATTGAGGGCTGATGCTGTGTGGAACTAAATGGAGGGGTTGATCCAGAAACCAAGCTTAGTATTGGATCATATGATAATTAGACATCCATCTCTTGGGTGCCCTCCTCAAGAGGGCCTCAACAGAGTGTGGAGAAGTTAGGAACAGTTCTTATCCTAAAGCCAATTTGCCAGCTTCTTTACCAGTAGGGAGGTAGCAGCTGTGGCCCTCATACATCCCAACCATCTACCTGTAACTGGGTCAAGTCTCTTAAACAAATAAGCCACTGGTCTTTTCCAGGTTCCCGAGATAATGCCTTAACTGCATACAAGTAGAATAAGCATTTTAGTAATGTCTGGGAGGGCCAGGGCCAGCACAGACACCAGGGCTTTTTATAAAGCGTCTAAGGTTCTCTACTCAGTCTCAACCCACTCCAAAAACTACAAAGCCCTGGTGCTAGGAGAGAGGTGACTGACTACCCACAGCTAACAGTATCCAACAACTCCAGGAATTCCTGTTCTTTTTTTCCCATGTTGGAGCAAGGATTTTCAGGATGCTTGAAAAACAGTCATAGGAAAGCATCTGCTTTTCTTCATCGAGGTTGTAGCTTAAGTATGAGACTGAGGGATACACAAATGAGCTTTCTTGGCCAAGACTCTGTACCTAAAGGCTTGGAAATAAAAAATCCCAAAGAAAAATTATGTGTATACCAATGAACTGGTTCTCAAAAGAACTGCTAAAAATACATAGTGAAGAAATGCTATCTAAAATAAACAACAAAATGAAACTTTTTGCACCTGGAGTCCATGTGGCATAAGAGATGGATCTTCCATTAATATTAAGTGCTGTTATCGCAGAAGACTTGAATTATATTCCCAGCATTGATGTCCAATGAGACTTATCACTATTAATAACTCCAGTTTTAGTGAACAGCTTCATTCCAGTATTGTCGTTAACATTAGTTAAGAAATGGATTTGCCTAAGATCTTGTCAACACATGAATAGAAATATGAGGCATACACATAGAGAGAATGAAATTATATTATTCCCAGGGAAGTGAACAAAAATTTAAGACATGTTATTGGGCAAAATAAGCCAGCCATATATGTTCAGGAACACTCCTCAGACAAAGATAAACAGAGACAGAAAGCCCTACTGAGAAAGGGAAACCTCCATTTTGCATCAAGCTCAGAAAGCCATCTGGTCATGGGAGACTGCCACCTTAATAGCTAGGTTCCCCAAAACATATGTTTTCACAGGTTTTCTTCTTCAAAATGGTAAGAATTGGAAAGAACTCAGATGTCAACTCCAAATGGATGTCTAAGTGTTATATTTTAATAAAGAAAAACTAGAGCATCAACAAACATATATTAGTAATATCTAATGGATGTTCAAAACAAATTACTTAGTGGGAAACAATAAGTTTCTCAAAAAATAGATACAGATTCTATTTATGAATGGTACTTAACAATGTATGCATTCCACTGTGGACACGTTTGGTAGTAATATGACTAACAAAATATATGGGTATTAAGACAAGTTCAAATTATTGGTTAATGATATAAAATTGTGGTTTTTCCTTATCCCATATTTTTGTGTCAACCTCCAATATCTGGAGGAGCTCAATACTTGTAAGTCAAACCAGGAAATCAGGTAGGTGACATTCACTGTCCTCCTCCTCCATTTTAACTGTCCATTCTTAACTCCAGACCTGGAAAAGACTACCTTTCTTTTTATTAGATATTTTCTTTATTTACATTAAAAATGATATCTCCTCTCCTGGTTACCCCTCCAAAAAATATCAAAAACAAAAACAAAAACAAAAAATAAACCCTGTTTCCTGCCCCTTCCCCTGTTCACCAACCCACCCTCTCCCACTTCCTGTCTCTGGCATTCCCCTACACTGGGGCATAAACCTGCACAGGACCAAGGGCCTCTCCTCTCATTAATGACTGACTAGGCCATCCTCTGTTACATATTCTGCTGGAGCCATGAGTCCCACCATATATGCTCTTTGGTTGATGGTTTAGTCCCTAGGAGCTCTGAGGGTACTATTGTTCGTCCTAAGGGACTACAAACCCTTCAGTTCCTTGGGTCCATTCTCTAGCACCTTCATTGGGAACCCTATGCTCATTTCAATGGATGGCTATGAGCCTCTACTTCTATATTAGTCAGGCAATGTCAGAGCCTCTTGGGAGACAGCTATATCAGGCTGCTGACAGCCAGCACTTGCTGGGATCAACAATAGTGTCTGAGTTTGATAATTGAATATTGGAAGGATTCCCAGGTAGAACAGTCTCTGGATTGTCCTTTTAGTCTCTGCTCCATAGTTTGTCTCTGTAACTCCTTAGATGGGTATTTTGTTCCCCGCTTTAAGAAGGAATGAAGCATCCATACTTTGGTCTTCCTTCTTGAGTTTGTGGATTGATATTTGGGTATTCCGAGCTCCTGGGCTAATATCCACTTATCAGAGAGTGCCTATCATGTGTGTTCTTTTATGATTGGGTTGCCTCACTCAGGATGATATTCATTCTCCAGATCCATCCATTTCCCTAAGAGTTTCATGAATTCATTGTTTTTAATAGCTGAGTAGTACTCCATTGTGTAGAGGTACCACAGTTTCTGTATCCATTCCTCTGTTGAGGGACATCTGGATTGTTTCCAATTTCTGGCTATTATAAATAAGACTGCTATGAACATGGTGGAGCATGTGTCCTTATTACATGTTGGAGCATCTTCTGGGTATATGCCCAGGAGTGGTATAGCTGGATCCTCTGGTAGAACTATGTCCAAATTCCAGAGGAACTGCCACACTGATTTCCAGAGTGGTTGTACCAGTTTGCAATCCCACCAGCAACGAAGGAGTGTTCTTCTTTCTCTACAACCTCTCCAGCATCTGCTGTCACCTGAGTCTTTTATCCTAGCCAATCTGACTGGTGTGAGGTGGAATCTCAGAGTTGTTTTGATTTGCATTTCCCTCATGACTAAGGATGTTGAACATTTCTTTGGGTGCTTCTCAGTCATTTGGTGTTCATCAGTTGAGAATTCTTTGTTTAGCTCTGTACCCCATTTTTTAATAGGATTATTTGGTTCTCTGGAGTCTAACTTCTTGAGCTCTTTATATACATTGGATATTAGCCCTCTATCAGATATAGGGTTGGTAAAGATCTTTTCCAAATTTGTTGGTTGCCGTTTTGTCCTATTGACAGTGTCTTTTGCCTTACAGAAGCTTTGCAACTTTATGAGGTCCCATTTGTCAATTCTTGATCTTAGAGCATGAGCAATTGGTATTCTGTTCAGGAAATTTTCCACTGTGCCTATGTGCTCCAGGCTCTTCCCCACTTTCTTTTCTATTACTTTCAGCATATCTGGTTTTATGTGGAGGTTCTTGATCCACTTGGAGTTGAGCTTTGTACAAGGAGATAGGAGTGGATTAATTTGCATTCTTCTACATGCTAACTGGCAGTTGAGCCAGCACCATTTGTTGAAAATGCTGTCTTTTTTCCACTGGATGGTTTTAGCTCTTTTGTCAAAGATCAAGTGACCATAGGTGTGTGGGTTCATTTCTGGGTCTTCAATTCTATTCCATTGATCCACCTGCCTGTCACTGTACCAGTACCATGCAGTTTTTATCACAATACCTCTGTAGTACAGCTTGAGGTCAGGGATGGTGATTCCACCAGAGGTTCTTTTATTGTTGAGAATAGTTTTGGCTATCCTGGGTTTTTTGTTATTCCAGATGAATTTGCAAATTGGTCTTTCCAAATCTGTGAAGAATTGAGTTGGAATTTTGATGGGGATGACATTGAATCTGTAGATTGTTTTTGGCAAGTTGGCCATTTTTACTATATTAATCGTGCTAAACCATGAGCATGGGAGATCTTTCCATCTTCTGAGATCTTCAATTTTTCTCTTCAGAGACTTGAAGTTCTTGTCATACAGACCTTTTACTTGCTTAGTTAGAACCACACCAAGTTATTGTATATTACTTGTGACTATTGTGAAGGGTGTTTCCATAATTTCTTTCTCTGCCTGTTTATCCTTTGTATAGAGGAAGGCCACTGATTTGCTTGAGTTAATTTTATATCCAGTTATTTTGCTGAACTTGTTTATCAGGTTTAGGAGCTCTCTGGTGGAATTTTTGGGGCCACTTAAGTATACTATCATATCATCAGCAAATAGTGATAATTTGACTTCTTCCTTTCCAATTCATATACCTTTGATCTCCTTTTGTTGTCTAATTGCTCTGGCTATGACTTCAAGCACAATATTGAATAGGTAGAGAGAGAATGGGCAGCCTTGCCTAGTCCCTGATTTTATTGGGATTGTTTCAAGTTTCCCTCCATCTAGTTTGATGTTGGCTACTTGTTTGCTGTATGGTATACAAAAGGCGGAGGCCTTCTGCTGAGGCCGATGGATTTCTCTCTCCCTGGTGTTGACCTGTGACTGCATAGTGTCTTAGTTAAAAAAGAGGGCAATGTATTAGTGAGATATTTTATTGTAGGAAAGAGAAAATAGGCCCCTCAAGTATAGGGAAGGAAAGGAGAGGAAAGAGAAAGAGAGAGAGGAGAGGAAGAAAGCAAGATAGCAAGAAGGCACGAGAAGAGAACAAAGAACAGGAAAGAGAGGAGAGAGCAAGAGAGGCAGAACAGAGTGGAGACTAAGAGTGAGAGAGTAAGAAAGAGTGAGGAGGGGGCAAATCACCCCTTATATTGTATGGGGTGTGGCATTTCTGGCTTGTGGTCAGATGACTGGGGATAGGGTCCAGCTAGAATACTTCAAGCTTGGGACATTGTCTGCCTGAGAGAGCACACATCTCCTGCAGGGGCAGCTGTGAGGAGTTGTGACTGAAACAGAAACCAAAGACTCAGGAGCTATGTCCAAACTCCTTCAGCCCTCTGCAATAAGAAATTGCCCACAGGGATCCAGAGCTCAAAGCCAAATAGTTGACTGAGCTTAACTTACCTGAGCAGACCACTGCTCCACACTGCCACACAGCTGTATATTGCTTTTACTATGTTTAAGTATGGGCCTTGAATTTCTGATCTTTCCAAGACTTTTATCATGAAGGAGTGTTGGATTTTTGTCAAATACTTTCTCAGCATCCAATGAGATGATCTTATGATTTTTTTCTTTGAGTTTGTTTATGTAGTGGATTACAATGATGGATTTCCATATATTGAACCATCTCTGCATACCTGGGATGAAGCCTACTTGATCATGATAGATGATCGTTTTGATGTGTTCTAGAATTCTGTTTGCAAGAATTTTATTGAGTATTTTTGCTTCAATATTCATAAGGGAAATCGGTCTGAAGCTTTCTTTCTTTGTTAGGTCTTTGTGTGTTTTAGGTATGAGAGTAATTGTAGCTTCATAGAATGAACTGGGTAGAATACCTTCTGTTTCTATTTTGTGGAATAGTTTGAGGAGTATTGGTATTAGGTCTTCTTTGAAGGTCTGATAAAACTCTGCACTAAACCCATCTGGTCCTGGGTTTTTTTTTGGCTGGGAGACTATTAATGACTGCTTCTATTTCCTTAGGGGATATGGGACTGTTTAGATCATTTATCTGATCTTGATTTAACTTTGGTATCTGATATCTGTCTAGAAAATTGTTCATTTCATCCATGTTTTCCAGTTTTGTTGAGTATAGGCTTTTGTAGTACTATCTGATGATTTTTTGGATTTCCTCAGTGTCTGTTGTTATGTCTCCTTTTTCATTTCTGATCTTATTAATTAGGATACTCTGTGCTCTCTAGTCAATCTGGCTAAGGGTTTATACCTTTTGTTGATTTTCTCAGAAAAAAAATACAGCTCCTGGTTTAGTTGATTTTTTGTATAGTTCTTTTTGTTTCCATTTGGTTGATTTCAGCCCTGAGTTTGAGTATTTCCTACCATTGACTCCTCTTGGATGAAGTTGCTTCTTTTTGTTCTAGAGCATTCAGATGTCCTGTCAAATTGCTGGTTTATGCTCTCACCAGTTTCTTTTTCGAGGCACTTAAAGCTATAAGTATTCCTCTTAGGACTGCTTTAATTGTGTCCCATATGTTTGGGTATATTGTGGCTTCATTTTCTTTAAATTCTAGAAATTCTTTAATTTCCTTCTTTATTTCTTCCTTGACCAAGATATCATTGAGTAGAGTGGTGTTAAGCTTCCATGTGTATGTGGGATTTCTATTGTTTATGTTGTTATTGAGGCTCAGCCTTAGTCCATGGTGATCTGATAGGATCCAAGGAATTATTTCAATTTTCTTGTATCTGTTGAGGCCTGATTTGTGACCAATTATATGGTCAATTTTAGAGAAGGTACCATGAGGTGCTGAGAAGAATGTTAGTTCTATAGATATCTGTTAAATCCATCTGTTTCATAACTTCTGTTACTCTCATTGTGTCTTTGTTTAGTTTCTGTTTATATGATCTGTCCATTGTAGGGATTGGGGTGTTGAAATCTCTCACTATTATTGGTTGTGGTGCTATGTGTGCTTTGAGCTTTAGTAAAGTTTCTTTTATGAATGTAGATGCCCTTGCATTTTGGCATAGAGGTTCAGAATTTAGAGTGCATCTTGGTAGATCTTACCTTTGATGAGTATAAAGTATCCCCCCTTATCATTTTTGAAAGTAGATTTTATTTGATATTAGAATGACTACTCCAGCTTGTTTCTTGGGACCATTTGTTTGGAAAATTGCTTTCAGCCTTTTATTCTGAGGTAGTGTCTGTCTTTGTCACTGAGGTGGGTTTGCTGAATTCAACAAAATGTTGGGTCCTGTTTAAGTACCCAGTCTGATAGCTTATGTCTTCTTATTGGGGAATTGAGTCCATTGATATTCATAGATATTAAGGAAAAGAAATTGTTGCTTCCTGCTATTTTTGTTCTTAAAGTTGGAATTCTGTTCATGTGGCAATTTCTTTTAGTTTTGTTGGAAGATTACTTTCTTTCTTTTTCTGGGATGTAGTTTCCCTCCTTTTGTTGGAGTTTTCAATTTATTATCATTTGAAGGGCAGGATTTGTGGAAAGACATTGTGTAAATTTGGTTTTGTCATGGAATACTTTGGTTTCTCCATCTATGGTAATTGAGAGTTTTGCTGGGTATAGTAACCTGGGCTGGCATTTGTGTTCTCTTAGGGTCTATATGATATCAGTCCAGAATTTTCTGGCTTTCATAGTCTCTGGCAAGAAGTCTGGCGAAATTCTCATAGGTCTGCCTTTATATGTTACTTGATCTTTTCCCCTCACTGCTTTTAATATTCTTTCTTTGTTTTGTGCATTTGGTGTTTTGACTATTATGTTGTGGGAGGAATTTCTTTTCTGGTCCAGTCTGTTTGGAGTTGTATATGCTTCTTGTATGTTCCTGGGCATCTCTTTTTTTTTAGGTTAGGGAAGTTTTCTACTATAATTTTATTGAAAATATTTACTGGCCCTTTAAGTTGAAAGTCTTCACTCTCTTCTACACCTATTATGCTTAGGTTTGGTCTTCTCATTGTGTCCTGGATTTCCTGGATGTTTGGGGTTAGGAACTTTTTTGCATTTTGCATTTTCTTTGACTGTTGTGTCAATGTTTTCTATGTTTTCTTCTGCACCAGAGATTCTCTCTTCTATCTCTTGTATTCTGTTGGTGACGCTTGCATCTATGACTCCTGATTTCTTTCCTAGGGTTTGTATCTTCAGGGTTGTCTCACTTTCTGATTTCTTAATTGTTTCTACTTCCATTTTTAGGTCCTGGATGGTTTTGTTCAATTCCTTCACCTGTTTGTTTGTGCTTTCCTGTAATTCTTTAAGGAATTTTTGTGTTTCCTCTTTAAGGACTTCTACTTGTTTACTCGAGTTCTCCTGTAATTCTTTAAGGGATTTTTGTGTTTCCTATTTAAGGGCTTGTGCCTCTTTTCCTGTGTTCTCCTGTATTTCTTTAAGTGAGTTGTTTATGTCCTTCTTAAATTCCTCTATCACCATCATGAGATACAATTTTAGATCCAAATCTTGCTTTTCTGGTGTTTTGGGATATCCAGGACTTGCTGTGGTGGGAGTGCTATGTTATGATGAAGCCAAGTAGTCTTTTTTTCTATTGGTAAGATTCTTGTGTTTGCCTTTACCCATCTGTTAATCTATAGTGTTAGATATTCTTGCTGTCTCTTGCTGGGTCTGTAAGCCTGTGTCAGCACTTCTAGGAGATCAGCTCTACTCTGGTAGGGCCAGTGTGCAGAGGGCTGTAGATCAGCAGTCCCTCCTGGGAGCAGATGGATGAATGAAAGCTGCAATTTCTGTGGCCTGTGCATCCTAGTTGGTCCCACTTGAGACCAGGGGTCAGAGCACTCCCTGGAGAGAAGCTCTCTACTTTCTGGAAAGTTGTACAGAGGGGTGTGGAAAAATGGTGACCATCTTACCTGAGACCCAGGTTCAGAGCATTCCCTGGAGAGATGCTGGAAACAACTATCTTTAGGAGTCTGGCTTTTCCTTCTGAATCCATTCCTTGATGAATCCAAGATCCTCCTGGCAGACACAACTTTTCTCTTTCCTGTGGAACTTTACTTCTTTACCCCATAGCCCTTACCCTATTCCTTCCTATCAGCCCCTAATATCTGGAAACACTTTTACCCTGTATCCTCAGTGGCCACACATACCGTGGACTTAGAAGATTTCCATGCTAGGCAATGCCAGCCTACCTTAGTATCCTTAGATCCAAAAAGGACAACAGAAATCAAGAAAGGTAGCATCTATACAATAAAAACAAGACCACCTGTCAATAAATAGAGTTAAAATCATCCCAAACACAGGTGACTAGATATGAGACTAAAAACACAATAATCCCAAGGGACAATATGGCTCTACCAGAACCCATGAACCTTACTACACTAGGCTCTGGAAAATATAACATAGTTGAATCATAGGACAAGGACTTTGAATTATGAATGTGTTCAAAGACTTTGAAATAATATAGATGTATTGGACGGGCTATTTTAGAAATTTCTCTATGTATTCCAACAACAAGTCCTGGGAAGGGTAACAGAAAGGTCATGATGGCAGTGACTATACTGAGATCTAATAGTTGTAGAGAATCACACTTTTCAAGAAGGACTCTTGTAATTCTATTAACTGATTGCAAAGGTTTGGTGAGTAAAGTAGTTGTAAATGCCTCATCCCACATATACCCTTTTATTCAGCAGGGATAACAGACTAAGTATTATTTTTCACAGAACAAAGCCATGCTGAGGTCAATCATTTAGCCAAGGGAAGTTGAATTACAATAAGAAGGGACATTAGTACAATCAAAACACAGACAGTGGAAGAAAAGATACTGTTAACACAAATATCAGCTACAGCTTTTAACACATTAGTGGGGACATGATCCATTTTGTCCCTAATATCTTTGTATAATTTTCATATGAAACCCTATTCCATACATTTTTTTAAAGAACCCAGACACTGAGGGATCCCTCTGACACAGAAGTTTCCTTGTTGGCTTTCTAGTGCTAGATGGAGTCACAGGTTATACCTCATACTATTAATTACAGGACAGGGTTACTCTGGCTATATTATGTTCAATTGAATTGATTCACAATTCTTCCCTTCCCCATCTTACTTTAGCATATCTGTAAATTTCATCATTTGAACCTTCTAAAGAACATTTGTGTTGAAGTATGTGTTACTCATTGGGATTGGTCAGTGACATTAGTCCATACAAAGTATCTTTCACTCATCTGGCTATGACTATTTGTTTTACTTCTTTTGTTCGATCTATGTGCTGTGGTGAGTAAAAGCAAACTTTTGCATGACAAGAAAATATCTATGTTTCCTATGATAGGGGTGCCTTTTATTTACTCTGTAAATATTCATTTAGGTTCTATTTGCATAGGTTAAAAACAAGGTAGTAAAACTATATTAGCCATAGGACAATCTTGGCATAGATTCCAACAGCAAGAATATGATTTTTTTATTAGATATTTTCTTTATTTACATGTCATATGATATCTCCTTTCCCAGTTTCCCCTCTGAAAAAAAGAAATAAAATAAAATAAAATAAAATAAAAATTCAAACAAAACCAAAAACAACAACAACAAAAACCCTGTACCCTCTCCCCTCCCTGCTTACCAACCCACCCTCTCCCACTTCCTGGCCCTGGCATTCCCCTACACTGGGGTATAGAACCTTCACAGGGTCAAGGGCCTCTCCTCCCACTGATGACTGACTTGGCCATCCTCTGCTATACACATGCTTCTGGAGCCATGGGTCCCCCCATGTGTACTCTTTGGTTGGAGTTTTAGTCCCAGGGAGCTCTGAGGGTACTAGTTAATTCATATTGTTGTTCATCCTAAGGGGCTGCAAACCCTTTAGCTCCTTGGGTCCTTTCTCTAGCTCCTTCATTTGGGGACCCTGTGCTTAGTCCAATGGATGACTGCGAGCCTCTACTTCTGTATTAGTCAGGTACTGTCAGAGCCTCTCAGGAGAGAGCTATATGATGTTTAAATTTATGTAGTTAAACCTTAGAAAGTTTTAGTGGTCCTTTTCACTTACTATCTCTGGGGGTTAGGCAGCTTTCTTGATTGTTTCTCAGGTATCTTCTTGAGGTGTGCTTCTGCTCCATCTTACTTCCACCTCCTCCTCTGCCATAGTCCTCTCTTCTTTCCCTCTTCTTCTCCCTAAAAATTTTCAGCTCCACCTTCCCTTCAACTGACCAGTCACTAGTTCTAGCCTTTATTTTACAAGTTAAACTGGCAGAAGATTCACAAGAAATCATGTATGTAGTGATTAGCTCCTCTTCCTAGGCACCCTCTCTTGGGGAAGTAGAATTAGTATCAAAATACAAACAACACCAGAGCTATCCACATCAAGGTGTAATTCAGATAGGTCTGCATTTATATATTCCATGGCCTTTTTCCCTTGCAGCTTTTAATATTCTTTCTTGTTTCTGTACATTTAATGTTTTGAATATTATGAGCCAAAGAATTTTCATTTATGGTCCAATCTATTTGTTGTTCTGTATTCTACTTTTATATCCATCTCTTTCTTTAGGCTAGGAAAGTTTTCTTCTATGATTTTGTTGAAGATATTTTCTGGCCCTTTGAAGACTGGGAGTCCTTATCCTCTTCTTTTCCTACTATTTTTTTGTTCAGACTTTTCATTGTCTCTTAAATTTCTTGGATGTTTTGGGTTAGTTACTTTTTACACTTGGTATTTACTTTGACTGATATATCAATTCTTGTACTGTATCTTCTATCCCCTAAACTCTCTCTTCCATCTCTTGTATTCTGTTAGTGATGTTAGTGATTCTGTAGTAACTGTTCTCATTCTTCAGTTTTCCATCTCCAGAGTTGCCTCCATTTGTGCTTCTTTACTGCTTCTATTTCCATTTTTATATCTTGGACCACCTTTTGTTCATTTCCTTCACCTGTTTGATTCAATTTTCTTGTATTTCTTTAAGGGTTTTATTTGTTTACTCTTTAAAGACTTGTCATACTTAGGCTTTTACTGCTGTGAGCAGACAACTTGACCAAGGCATTTCTTATAAGGACAACATTTAATTGGGGCTGGCTTACAGGTTCAGTAGTTCAGTCCATTACCACCAAAGCAGGAGCATGTCAGAGCATATTTCAACACCCTGGCAGATGTGCCCCCAGGCAAGGCTTGTGTCCAAATGACATTCCTTTGGTTCAGGACCAACCTGACATGCTTGGCTCCCTTCTTGAATGAAGCTATTGCCATTTGTATAGAGATCTGCATCTATGGTGGTGAGAAGAACATTTGTCAGGTGCAGTTATGTACTTTGGATGATGACCAGCATCTCTAGGTAGTAATGAATGGGCTTATCAGGATCATCTTCTCACAACAGGGTGGCAGGAGTGATAGTCAAGGATTTATGAAAGGTCAATCTGTTCTTATCTAAAAGAAGAAAAGAACTGCTTGGTAGTGAGTTGAATGGGTATTGTGATATCCCCCAGTTGGCAGTATCTCTCATTAGGGTTTCCACCCTGTGTTGAACTATTACAGTTAAAGTCTGTTCCAATGTGAGCTAGTCAGCTTATTTTATGAGAATTGTGCTGGCTCTTAAACAAGAGGCCACCCAGAAGCTACTTGATTGAGTCTCTTTGAGATTTAACGTATCAGACTTTTCCACAAACCCAGGGTCTGAATCAGGACTCCTTTGTTAATGGCATGTCTTTCATGGATATAAAAATAAAAGACTGTGGAAATATCAAGAATAGTTAAAGCATGAACTTATACAAATTTTCTCTTAAATTATTAAGGCCTGCTCATATTCCTCAGTCCATTTCTAACTCCTTGTTAGAAATTTTAAAAAACCCAGATGTCCAAGCATGACAATATCAATCAGTACCCAGAAACCACCTAAATTGTTTCTTGGTAATTTGAGATAGGATTTGCATTATAACCACCATGTAGGCCTGGACAGTAGTCGTTTTACATCTCAGTTCATATCCCAGGTAGATAACCTGGAGCAACAATAATTATCCACATATTGAAGCAAGTTTACTTTAGAGTACTTATTGTAAAACATACTTAAATCCTGGTTAAGTCTTTCATTGAAAATTTTTGAACTCCTGAGGCACTCTGGCCCAGGACAGTTGTTCTGATATCTCCATTTCAGGGTGGATCTATTCAAATTTGAAGATTGGTTGGCTTAATTTTGTTGGAGGGATGGAGAAAAATGCATCTTTTAAGTTTAAGACATTATCATACACTGTAAAGTTTATATCTTGGTGGTAATAGACTGTTCACTTCTCTCAAGGTTTATATTGGTCTATAGTTGTGAGTTCAAGTCTTTTGGGAGGCAAGAAGGGGCATTCCACACTGACATGCAAGAGGTAAGTATGCCTGCTTTAAGGAGGCACATGATGTAAGCCTTAATCCCTTCCTTGGCTTCTAATTTGACAAGATATTTCTTAATTAGAATGGCATAGCTCCGTATGTTAGTGACACATATTCAACCAAGCCAATTGGACTACACTGCCTAAGTTGTAGGAATTTCCTGGATCATAAACTTTTTTCATTCCCCTTAGGGGATGGATTGGAGTTTGGAGGAGCAGATATTTCTCACTTATTGTGAAGGTTATAGTTTAGCAGAAATTCCTGATTGTAAGCCAGGAGTGTCTCCTGAGAATATTGTTGCTTGGAGCTTGTTCTAAAGGTATCATACTTTAGACATTCATTAATAACAATAATGAGTCACATTTCCTTGTGCTAGGTTAACTGTCTGGTCAGAGTGGTCCATTTATATTTTTTAATACCACTTGTTTTCTGTATTTCCATTGTTTGGTAGGTAAGGGGTATTAGGAACTCCTATAATGCTAAATGAGTAGGCCCTATGTCCACCAAAAATTTATATATTTGCCTCTTCTGGCAATGACCACCATAAGCTCCTGGGGGCCTAGTATGAATGAGCTTTTGTCATGCTAATTCTCAATAGCCAGTATTGGCTTGGATTGGAAAGATACCTGTTTCTATTGTAGACCCTCATTATTCCAATGACCCATTTCTTTACAGTAGACACATTGGTCCTTAGGTAAAGGTTTCTTCTTTTTATTACGGGGCATGTGGGCAGAATTGGAAGTGGCTGGGTCTTTCTAGTATAGCCATTGTGGCCTTCTGTATCCTCTTTGCCAAAAGATCTTCTGTGCTGACAAATACCACCTATGCTAGTCCTAATAGTTGTGACCTGCTCGTTCCTCCAAACACATCTATCTTTTCTATCTTTCCACATATTCAGGGGCTGACTAAATAACAAACTCCAAGTTAATAACCTTGAGATTTGCCAAGTCATCTATGTCTATAGGGCTGTTAGGCAATCTAGGAAAGCTGAAGGAGACTCATCTGGGCACTGTTCTGCTATATTAGATAGTTGGTGGGCTTTCAGGATGACTGTTTCATTCCTTCTAACAAAGCCTTATGGTATTCACTGAGTAACCTCCTACCTCCCTCTGCGTTGCAGTTCCACTGGGATCTCTGTCTTGGCAGAACATGATCAATTGCCTCTACTCTCTGGCCACCAATCATTGATGCTATTACAGGAAGTGCTTCAGTTGCTTTTGTGAGAATTGGTTCCCTTTCTTCAGTAGTGAAGTGGGTA
The DNA here is from genome assembly GCA_019843815.1 of Montemys delectorum. Lineage (NCBI taxonomy): Eukaryota > Metazoa > Chordata > Mammalia > Rodentia > Muridae > Montemys > Montemys delectorum. The sequence goes on from JADRCD010153453.1 coordinate 23,718, forward strand.
CAGAGAATCTGCTGATAACCTACTCATTGTGTCAGAGAAGAGGGGGTTTTATGACAACAGCTACTCATCTTCTTAGTTCCTGGGTGATGCTCAAGTAGGGAAAGGGGTGGATATGGGGAGAGGAACATTCTTGAGGTTCTAAGACTTATAGCTTCTTTTTCTCCCAACTCCTGTCCCTTTCCAGGACAACCTGGTTACCCAGATGGTGTAGGGCAGAGAAAACGCCCAGGAGGTGTTGAAGGGGCCCTTTACTCATGGGAGGAGGGGCAAGGCTCTCCCATGAAAAACTGTTCTCTGAATTCACAGCACAGAAAGCATCTCTAGTTTATCAACTCTACATAGAGGTATATTGAGTCCAGGTTCCAAAGGGGAAGGCAGGTAAGATGGACAGAGGTAATGAAGATGAAAGCAGGTTCAGAAAGGGGAAGGATCAGAAACTTCTTCCTAAATATGTAGTAGAGAAAGGGATATACAGGTAGCAATTGTCAAGAAGCCACCATAGGGGAGCTATCTTAGAATAAGTGTTGAAGTAGTATTTGGGAAAGCTACACAGGACACCTTTGCAGGTGGGTAGGGGTAAATACAAGGAGATGTAGGGAAGATCTAGTGGGAGGGAAGACAGGGTAAAGGAGGGAAGAACTAGGTAGCACTGTAGTAACTGAAGCATATGAAGGAGCAGAGTGGAGAGGAGTGGAATTTGATGGATGGACAAAGTGAGGCTGTGATGTTGAGGACTGAGTGGAAAAGGAGAAGGTTGAAGTGAGGAGGGAGCTAAAGCTAATTGTAAAGAGAGCATCTTGTGGATTATATGGATGCATCCATCACTTGTCAATTAAAAAGCCTATGACCTATGGCTTAGGCAGGAAACAGAAAGTGGGACAATAGGAGGAGAAAGAATTCTGGGAGAGAAGGAGGTGGGGAGATTTGCCAGGAAGATGTGATGGATGTGATGAGATGGACACATAGTAGCCAATCATGGGTAATTAGCCATATGGCGAAAAGTTATATCTATTCAGAGAAGAGTCTAGCTATATGGCCAAGGTATTTGTACATATAGTTTGAATCTGAGTCTTATTTCTAGGAGCATGGGTTGAGAGGAAGAACCAAGTCTTAACCTGAACAAAATGGTGCTCAACATGGGTCACCATACATAAATAAAATTCCTTTAATATAAATGTAACAGTAAATTAATCCTGTAGCTGTATTTTTTATGTCTTGTTAGTCCCCAATAACCACACAGAGAAACCAAGATTTATTTATTTAAAACTGCACCTCAATAGTTGAGCAAGTAGATGATGTATCTTTACTTTCTATGCTAATCTGGCTCCCTCCCAGTCTAATCCTATGATACTTGCATATTATTATTGATATTATTGATCTGTCACTTTGGATTTCACCCACAGTGACACACCTACTCCAACAAGGCCACACCTACTCCAACAGGGACACACCTTCTATTAGGGCCCTCAGCCGAGCATATACAAACTGAAACAGTATGTTTCATTCCACAGTCTAGACTCATTGACATAAAAAGTAACATTCTTCCTCCACTTCACCACCACCACCTTGCCTAGCAGTTTTTAAATCTAGAGACCTTATGTTTTGTAGTACAATTTCCACTAGAGCTGTTATCTGTTGTGAAAGTGCGAAAGAGATTCAAGACTGTCTGTGGTGGAGGCCATGGCATAGTTAACTTTATCCTGAAAGTCACCGGCTAGGTGACATGTCTGGATGAGAGCTGAGGAACCCAGGAAAACTGAGGGACAAAGCAAGATGAGCAAGGGGATGAATCAATCTCTCTCTCTCTCTCTCTCTCTCTCTCTCTCTCTCTCTCTCTCTCTCTCTCTCTCTCTCTTTCTCTCTCTCTCTCTCATTTTGAGTCTCTCTCTCTCATTTTGATTTTCTTTCAGTAGCCACTAAAGGTCATCAAATTCATATAGGGTGAACTGCAGGATAATCACTATGGGGCTTCTAAAACCTAAAAAAGATGAGTTAACAAAAGGGCTGATGGTTTCTTGACATTAGAGAAAGGCAGTGAGCTAGCATAGGTTGTTTTAGTAACAGATGATGGCAGAACATCTGGGATGGAATTTAGAAGAGGATCCTGCAAGGCAGAGGGAAGGGGTTTCTCCTGGCATGTGCCAGTGGAGGGGAATGGGGTAATGTTTGGAGTTCTTATAGATATTGAAGATATTTAGGGTAGACAGGGCCATTGCCAATTGTATATTAGGTGGGTAGATGCTTGGTTTTTGCGTTTTAAGTTGAGCTTTGAGAGTTTGGCAAGTTTTTCTCTGTGATATCTTGGCCCTGAGGATTGCAAGGAATCCCTGTGTATGGTAGACAATTTCCTGCTGTGAGTAGAAGGCCTTGAACTAGAAGCCTATAATGGCAGGATGTTTGTCAGTCTTTATCTGTTGAGGAGTGCCTATGATGGCAAAGGTAGAGAGCATGTGGTGAATTAAATTCTTTGAGATCCCTACAGTTTGGTCTGCAGCCCATATGAAAGCAGAATACATTTCAACAGTAACGAAGATATAATTTTGGTAGCCAAATTGGTAGATGTGGGTGACTTCAGTTTGTCAGAGATCATTAGATTTGATACACCGGGGGATAGTGCCTGTATTAGTCAGGGATCTGAGGAGTCACAGAACTTATGGAATGTCTCTATACTAAGGGAATTTATTATAATGACTTATAGTCTGTGACCCAATGAACCCAACAACAGGCAGCTATGAATGGGAAGTACAAAAATATCTAGTAGACACCCAGCCCCACGAGGCTTGTAGTTTTACCTGGTCTTCTGTATAAGCTGAAATCCTGAAGAAGTAGGTTCCAACATATATGCTGGGAAGTAAGTGTGAGCAAGTGAAATAAAAGTGAAGCTTCCTCAAATATAAAGTGTGTTACAGGATGTTTTGAACAAAGTCAGAGCATGCTGCCAAGGCTGAATGGTTTATAGTTTTACATATGTCCTCAATCACCTTTCCGAGGGCTACATGGTCTGCTATGTGGTCACCTCAGAGCAATCATCATCAGACTTATCTAATGGGGTGAGCAGCACCCTCATTGGGCCCCAGTTTAGAGGGACACATGCACATGGATGGTGGCTATGATGGACAAAAAAATTGGAGGAGAGTGGTTTCTTCCTTGGTTTGTCTGCTGTGGGTGAGATAGGTGATCTGGGTTGATGTGACAGGGTCATAAGGGTCACCTGCCACCAGCCAGGGAGCTGCCTAAGGACCTATTCCCAAAAGGAGGTAGCTTCTCTTTGGGTTAGTTTCATGCCATGAATTTTGAGCAGGGTCTGTAGCTCTGTAATTTGGGACTCCTTTTGATGTGGTAAGGTATTTCCCATGATAGAGAATGTATGGAAATGCCAACGCTAGAGGACAATGTTCCCAGGGCCTTGCAGCACCACAAGAGATTCTTCAAAGTCCTACATGCAAGCCTGCCCATAAATTTCAGAGAAACCAGGCATCATCTTAAATGCTTTTAACTGGTCATTGTGTTACCTTTTTGTTTGTTTTGTTTTCTTTTTCTTTTTCTGTTTTTGTTTGTTTGTTTTCTTTTTCCTTTTTCAAGGAGAGAAAAAGATAGGAGTTATTGTCAATGCCCAAACAGGTCTGGGCAGGGAGCTGGGGGCCTTCTACTAATACAAAGGAGTAGTCTTGGCCAGCAAGTGTCCATTGCTCCTTCACCATGACTAGTTCCTCCCAACAGCAAAAACCAAAGGCAAGAAAAGAGAAAAAGAGTCTGCCAGCCCTCAGGATGGGGAGGCAAGTCCATGAAGGCCTATTTCTCTCTTGGAGTACTCACCCTTATCCTGCATGTCTCAGGATCCCTTTGTGCCCCACATTGGGTATGAGATACCTGACGTAAGCTATGCTTTGTCCAGGTATGACTGGACTACTGCACACTAGCCCAATCATGGGAGAAAGTGGAGCCAAGAACAGCCAGGGCAGGAAGAGGATTCTGACAGTGGTGAGTATGAGGGAAAGAATATCCAGAAGACTGTGTTGGAGAACAACTTATTATTATGAGGGACAGGGGTACTGATAACCTAGGGAGAATGGCTAGTTGGGCCCATGTGGTCATATGAACACTGAGGGCTCTGAATTTGCATACTAGACAGCAGCAAGGACCAGGAGAAGGAACCCTACAGGGTCATATAGAAAGAAGGTCCAGCCCAGAATGTTTCAGGCCCAGAGGCCAGATAAATGGCAACAAGCCCTTGGAACCCTGGAGATGCTTGAGCTTATCAGTTGCTACATGCACTGGGGCATGTCTGCCCCAGAAAAACCTATCTGCTGGAGTCTGTTGGCACCTGAGAAAGGCTTGGGAGCAGCCAAACTACTGTCATTCTCAGGATGAGAAAAGTCAGAGTTTGAGGCATGATTAAACCCCTTCTTAGCTCCAGATCAGCCTCAAAGGGAGGGATTCTTCCTCCTGTGAGTCTTGCAGAATAGATTTCAGAGGAGGCTTTGGGATCTCTGATGCTTGCACTTTCACGGTCCACTTACTGACAATTAGGGCTTGGTCAGTTTGCCAGATATAGACCATACAAATTTTCTTCACCCAGCAGTGTAGGTTGGAAATTGCTTTAGCCCAAGGAAAGATATATCCAGTCTGGTGTGGTGGCCTGGTTTACAGAAGATGCTGTTCACTACTTCCCAATCTATCTGGGAATCAAAAGTGGTCTCAGGAGCCAGTTTACTCCAAATGTAGGCCATTCAGTTTTACAGAGTGGTAAGAGGTGACTCTTGGTGAAAGGACAATTACAATCCTCTTTGACTATAGGAAGATGAAGTTTGTCAAAATTCCTTAGAACACAGGCCAGAGGGCTCTTAGGTTTGGTAGACTTACTACCCATACTGTCCATCCATCAATTCAGCCTTCCAATGTCCAAGATAAACCAACTAATACAGAATATGGAAAGTTCAAGAGATGGAAAGACTAGACATAAAACCAGAACCAAGATGTACAAAGACAAGACAAACAAGATGCAAAAACAAGATGCATACCAAGAACCTCAGGTAGGTAGTGGAATGTCTTACTTTTTTCCTGGACAGGAGAGTACTGGGTCTCATCAGACCCATCCTCATCCCAGACTGTGATCCAGACAGAACCAGATATCACAAAGATTACTATAACTTACCAGGGAGGCCTCTGTATATACTTGTTGCTGCTCTTATCACAGCAGTTCATTCTAATAGTCCATGAAACTAAAAGCACGCTTTGAAGACTTGGAACATCTTAAGGTGTGCACTTTATGAGAAAGCCCTTCAGTCATGGAGACCCAGACTGAAGGTACAGCTTAATAATTTTCATGGGTGGCCCATTACATGACACGTAACCTATGTTTGACACTATCCAGATAGCCAAGAACTTATGACTAAATAGGTTATGGACCTAAAGGAAAACAAATACTATTCTTTTGTCATTTATTTATTTACTTATTTATTTACAATCCAGATTTTATTACCCTCCCAGTCTATCCTCCAACTGTTCCACATCCCATACCTCCTTCCTGCATCCCCTGTCTCCAGGAGTATGTGCCCACCACCCTCCACCCACCTTACCAGAGCTCTAAACACTCTGAGGCCTCCAGTCTTTTGAGGATTAGATGTGTCTTCTCAGACTGAATCCAGACCTGGCAGCCCTCTCCTGTATATGTGTTTGGGGCCTCAAATCAGCTGTTGTATGCTGCCTGGTTGGTGGTCCAGTGTTTGAGAGATCTCGGGGGGTCCAGGTTAATTGAGACTGCTGGTCTTCCTACAGTGTCGTCCTCCTCAACTTCATCCAGCCTTTGCCTAATTCAACCACAGGGGTCAACAGCTTCTGTCCATTGGTTAGGTACAAATATTGGCATCTGACTGTTTAAGCTGCTTGTTGAGTCTTTTGTAGCGCAATCATGCTAGGTCCCTTTTTGTGAGTGCTCCACAGCCTCAGTATAGTGTCAGGCCTTGGGGCCTCCCCTTGAGGTGAATCCCACTTTGCATTTTCCTCAAGATTCTCTTCATTTTCATCCCTACAGTTCTATCAGACAGGAACTAATATGAGTCAGAGCTTTGACTGTGAGATTGCAGCTCCCTCTGTCACTTGATGCCCTGTCTTCCTACTGGAGGTGGGCTCTATGAGTTCCCTCTCCCTACTGTCTGGCATTTCATCTGAGGTCCCTCCCTTTGAGTCCTGATAGTCTCTCACCTCCCAGGTCTCTGGTGGATTCCAGAGGGTCCCCCAATGGGCTACATTCGAGGTTGCCTATTTTCATTCTTTCTGCTAGCCCTTAGGACTTCAGTCCTTTTCCTTCACCCAATACCAGATCAGGTTCCCCTCTCCCTCTACCCCCATGTCCACTTTCCTTCCCAGGCCCCTCCCTTCCTCCCCACTTGTGATTGCTGTTTTCCTCCTCTCAGGTGGAACTGAGCAGTCCTCACTTGGGCCATTCAGCTTGTTGACCTCTTTGAGTTCTTTAGACTGTATCTTGGGTATTCTATACCTTTCTTTCTTTCTCTTTCTTTTTTCTTTTGTTCTTTTTTTCTTTCTTTGGCTAATATTCACTTATTAGTGAGGACATACCATGCATGCCCTTTTGGGTCTGAGTTACCTCACTCAGGATATTTTCTAGTTCCATCCATTTGCCTGCAAAACTCAGGGTGTCCTTGTTCTTAGTAGCTGAGTGGTAATCCATTGTGTAAATGAACCCCATTTTCTATATCCATTCTTCTGTTTTGGGACACCTGGGTTGTTTCCAGCTTCTGGATATCACAAATAAGCCATCTATGAATATAGTGGAACATGTGCCCCTGTGGCATGGTGGGGCATCTTTTGGTTATATTCCCAAGAGCAGCATATCTGTGTCTTCAGGTAGAGTTATTTCCAATTTTCTGAGCACCCTCCAGATTGATTTCCAGAGTTATTGTACCAGTTTGCAATCCCACCAGCAATGGAAGAGTGTTCTTCTTTCTCCACATCCTCTCCAACATGTGTTGTCACCTGAGTTTTTTATCTTAGCCACTCTGACTGGTGCAAGGTGGAATCGTTTTGATTTGCATTTCTCTGATCACTAAGGACTTTGAACATTTCTTTAGATGTTTCTCAGCCATTTGAGATTCCTGCAGTGATTTCTAAGTTTAGTTCTATGTCCCATTTTATGATTGGGTTGTTTGGCTTTTTGGTGGTTAACTTCTTGAGTTCTTTATATATTTTGGATATTAGCCTTTTATTAGACATGGGGTTAGTGAAGATATTTTTCCCAATCTGTAGGTTGCCAATTTGTCTTATTGACTATGTCTTTTGCCTTACGGAGGCTTTCCAGTTTCATGAGGTCCCATTTATTAATTCTTGATCTTAGAGCATGAGTCATAGTTCTGTTTAGGAAATTCAACCTCCCTTCCCCATTGTGAAGAGTGTTGTTTCCCTAATTTCTTTCTCAGCCTCTTTATCATTTATATAAAGGAAGGCTACTGATTTATTTGAGTTAACTTTATTCCCTGCCACTTTGCTGAAGTTGTTTATCACCTGGAGAATTTCTCTGGTAGAATTTTTGGGGTCATTTATGTATACTATCAAATCATCTGCAAATAATGTTGCCTTTATTTCTTCTTTGTCAATTTGTATCCATCCCCTTGATCTCTTTTTGTTGTCTTATTGTTGTAGGTAGCACTTCAAGTACTATATTGATATGGAGAGAGTGAACATCCTTATTTTGTCCCTGATTTTAGTGAGATTGCTTCAAGTATGTCTCCATTTAATTTGATATTGGCTGTTGGTTTGCAGTGAATTGCTTTTATTGTGTTTAGATATGGGCCTTGAATTCCCCATCTCTTCAATATTTTTAACATGAAGGGATGTTGTATTTTGTCAAATGCTTTTTCTGCATCTAAGGAGATGATCATGTGATTTATTTGTTTGAGTTTGTTTATATAGTGGATTACATTAATGGATTTTTGTATATTGAACCAACTTGATTGTGGTGAATGATGGCTTTTATGTGTTCTTGGTTTCAGTTTGCAAGAATTTTATTGAGTATTTTTGCATTGATATTCATAAACAAGTTTGGTTAGAAGTTCTTCCTTTTGATCTGGTCCTTGTGTGGTTTAGGTATTAGAGTAATTGTGGCTTCATAGAATTAGTTAGGTAGTATTCCTTCTGTTTCTATTTTATGCAGTAGTTTGAGGAATATTTGGTATCATATCTTTGGAGGTCTGGTAGAATTCTGCACTGAATCCATTTGGCCTTGGGCTCTTTTTGGTTTGGAAGTTTTTAAGGACTTCTATTTCCTTGTGAGATATGGGCCTGTTTAGATAGTTTACCTGCTGTTGATTTAACTTTGGTATGTGCTGTCTAGAAAATCATCTATTTCATCCCAAATAGTACTCTTATACTAACAGAATGTAACAATGAATTGATTCCTTAACAAGACTTTGTTACACTTATATCATGCTCGGCCATTATCATAGAAAAGTTTTCCTGCAGTAGATGTGAACAAATACAGAGATCTTTAAGTGGACAAGGTGATGAGAGTGAAAGACCTTGAAATACTGGTTCTAAATAGGATTTCTACATCCAATTCCTCCTCTCAGGACTCATGGAATTATGGGGAAGAAGAGGTGATAGAATTGTAAGTTCCACTGATGATGGAGCATGTCAAAGAATTAAAATAAGGTTTTCTTGACACAGCAGGACTGGTGCACATGTGAATTCACAGAGATGATGGCAGCATGCACAGGGACTGCACAGTTCTGAGACAGATGGAATTCCAGTACTGAAAGAAATAGACACAAACACCAATCCATAGCCCAGAAGCCATATTCAAGAAGTAAACACTGCCAAAGGAATGTTTTCTCCAAAGGAATCTCACTTGCTGTACAAGCCACATTTCAAGGCAGGCCCCATGTTGAGCAGTGGATGGCCAACATAGAATGAACTTGATATTTTTCAAATTTCTTTTTTTTTCTTTTTTTGTTATACAGTTCTTATCTGTGTATATATTTTTAATTTTTAACCTTATAAGTCTTTTGCTTACTTATTAATATTTATGATTTTATTTTTACGAGTTTTCTGTGTGTACAAAATCTGTATGTGTTTCTTTGGCTCATATTTTTTTCTGTTTGTTTTTGTCCTTTTCTATTTTAAAATGTTTTCTTTTATTTTATAATTATCTGTTGGGGATGGTTCTAATGCTTTGAAATGGTCTGGTGTCAAAATCAGGAATCTGTCTGTCCAAACACTGAGGTCCTTGTACACATTTGGTTTTTGATTAATCTGAAGAGCCAAGGGTCAATGGCTGGACAGGTTGACTGAGGCAGGACTTTTGGATTTGGGCAGGCTAGGAACTGGGAGCAGAAAAAGAATTACCATGATTGGGAGGGAGACAGATCAGATTTAGAGCTACAGAACAAAAATCATCCAAAATGTAGGTGAGAAGGAATATGGCCCTCAAAAGGGCTGCCCAGAAGTGTCTTGGGCAGCAAAAATTAGGGAGCCACCCAGAAGGAGCTAGGCCAACAAAGATAAAATATGGAATTAGAGGGCGTTAAGCCAAGATTACAGGAGGCCTAGCCACAGGGAGAATTATAATTGTCAAGCATTTGAATGAGCCAAGGCATTTGAAAATTACCTGGTGTGTGTTTGTGTGTGTGTGTGTGTGTGTATGTGTTCCATTCACTAATCCAGATAGCTCCTGGGTGGGTGTGTGCATGCACCCCGCTGGGAGCCAAACATTGTAGTTAGCTGTTTATGACTACAATTATCTATTATTATTATTATTATTATTATTATTATTATTAAAATTTTTATGCCCATTTGTATTATAATGAGAAAGATAAAGAAAGGGTGTGGATTTGTTGGCAGGGCAATGGAGAGAATATAGGAGGAGCTGGGAGAGAGAAAAGCATAATTAGAATATATTGTATGAAATAAACCTATTTTAAATAAAAAAAAAGCCTAAAAATAAAAACTAACATTAAAAAAGGATATAAAATTTTGTAAGAATATTATACAATGTTTTAATCATATTTTATATACAATAAGAGTAAAATAGGTTGGGCGGTGGTGGTGCACACCTTTAATCCCAGCACTTGGGAGGCAGAGGCAGGTGGATTTCTGAGTTCGAGGCCAGCCTGGTCTACAGAGTGAGTTCCAGGACAGCCAGGGCTACTCAGAGATACCCTGTCTTAAAAAAATAAAATAGAGGACTGCAGGGACAGAAGCCTCTCAGCATCCGAGTGACAGAGCTGGATCAGCAACCACCTCTGCCCCCTGCCTGCTAGCAGAGAGCTTCCTTCCAGGGCAGATTTCAGCCCAAGGACTCAGGTGAGAGCTTCCCTCCAGGGTGGACTTCAGCCCAAGGACTCAGGTGAGATCGTCATTTTCTCTCTGGGGTCTTGCTAAGGCAGGACCAGCCGGGAGGCATAGGCCTCAGGAATTGCAGGGGAGCCTCAGGACTGCAGGGACAGGAGCCTCTTAGCTTCCAAGTGACAGAACTGGATCAGTGACTACCTCTGCCCCCTGCCTGCTAGGGGAGAGCTTCCCTCCAGGGCAGACTTCAGCCCAAGGACTCAGGTGAGATCCCCATTTTCTCTCTGAGGTCTTGCTAAGGCAGGACCAGCCAGGAGGCTTAGGCCTCAGAAATTGCAGGGGAGTTGCAGGACTGCAGGGACAGGAGCCTCTCAGCTTCTGAGCTACAGAGCTGGATCAGAGACCATCTCTGCCCCCTCCTTGCTAGGGGAGAGCTTCCCTCCAAGGTAGACTTCAGCCCAAGGAATCAGGCCAGACCAGCTGGGAGGCAAAGACCTCAGGAGTGGAAGGGGAGTTGCAGGGGAGCAAGGAAAGGTCAAGCTCTAAGACACCAAGAACTTCTAACACCAGAGATCAAGAGATGGCAAAAGGCAAACGCAAGAA
>JADRCD010153454.1:0-10095 GCA_019843815.1 Montemys delectorum
ATCAATGACCTCCACTTAAAACCAGATACACTGAAACTAGTAGAAGAGAAAGTGAGGAAGAACTTCAAACACTTAAGCACGAGGGAAAATTTCCAGAACAGAACACTAATGGCTTATGTTCCAAGATCAAGAATTGACATATGGGACCTCATAAAATTGCAAAGCTTCTGTAAGGCAAAGGACACTATCAATAGGACAAAATGACAACCAACAGATTGGGAAAAGATCTTTATCAATCCTACATCTGATAGAGGGCTAATATCCAATTATTGCTTTGTACTTCTTGTGTGTTATATAAACATTCCAGTCTCCTTATGTGTTCAGGGTTATCTACACAGTATGAACTTCCATTTGTCTAAGTTGTTAATGCAACATCTTTCTGGTACCTAAGAGATTTCTCTAACTTCAAGAACACTTCAGTTCTGTGCCAGTGTAGGGGAATGCCAGGGCCAATAAGTGGGAGAAGGTAGGGTGGCAGGCATGGGGATGGGGGAGGCAACAGGGCTTTGTTCTTGTTGTTTTTGTTTGTTTGTTTGTTTGTTTGTTTTTTGGAGGGGAAACTGGGAAAGGAGAAATTTACATGTAAATAAAGAAAATACCTGATTTAAAAAAAGAAAAAAAAAGTAAAGAGGGTAGGTATATCTGGAAGATTTGATTCTGAATGCCTTAGTAATATTCAGTCTTTTGTTTTAAAAAATGTATTGTTTTGAATTATTTTTGTATTGAGAGGTATATATACTCTGTCATATCATGACAGATACTCTATCTAGTACAAACTTACATAATAAAATTTCTTTCATTTTGAGCAGATCTTGAAGTTTGCTAGGTCTTGAAGTTACCCTGTAGGTCAGGCAGGCTTTAAACTTTAAATTCCTATGCCTCAGCTTCTCAAATAACAGCCATCACAAGCCTGCAACACTAGGCCAACTAGATGAGGAAGTTGATCAGGGATTTGGCATCATTTTGAAATTATGTACAGTAAGCTCCAGGCAGTAGAGCTCAGGCTTAGAGCTGCTGAACCAATTCCTGAACTACCCCCCCCCCCCCAAAAAATATTCCACTATAGGTAAGCAGTTTATGCATTTGTGAGCAAATGAGGACTTCTTAAACTTTTTCACTCATGACTCCGTTTTGCTCCCCAAATTGCTATGTGAGCCTGAGTATGCAGGTAAATAAATATATGTACATTGCTGGTAATGAATCACATAAAATTTTATTTTAAAATAATAAAAAAAATGTTCATGGCTTTGAGATCTCAAACTTATATATAGAAATAAATTCAATACGTAGACTAAAATGAACTTTCAAAAGAAAAATGGGTTGAGGAATCCATCTTTGAGGTTAGCACAGTGGACTGTACAATTTTAATATGAGTCAGATATGAGTAAAACATTATTTATTATTGGGCTATAGAAACATACTTTATTTCTTTGAGTTATCTTCTATGTCTCAGGTTTTCAGAGAATTTCAACATAAATCAATAAATATGTACTGATTCAAAAAAAAAAAAGAACACTTCAAATTCAAGAACCCATGAAAAACATCATCCACCATGATCAAGTAAGTTTCATCTCAGAGATGCAGGGATGTTTCAATAAATGAAAATCATTGTAATCCACGATATAAACAAACTGAAAGAATAATGAAATGTTTCATTTTCTGCTAATAAAAGTTCCAAAAGATAAAAGATGAAACTGTTACGTAATTAAAATAGATTTGAAAATAGTAAAAGGAATGTTGGCTTTTAAATGCAAATGTCATGAGTGGTAGCATTCTGAATAAAATGACCAACCCAGAGACATATGAGCATAGTTGACAGAATTTAGAATCACCTAGGAAATAGAACTCTGGACATGCTATAAGGGGTTACTGTTATTTTGTTAAGTAATGTGGATACACTTGTCTTTATTGTGGGTGGCACCATTCCTTGGACAGGGGATCCTCAAGTGTGTAAATGGAGAAAGGGAACTCAACAGCAGAAATCATCCATTGCTATCTGTTCCTGACTGATGTGATGTCACCAGCTCCTTCTGTGGCTCTTATGTCACCAGCTACTTTAAGCTTCTGTTACCTTGACTTTTTTGTCATTATGGGCGTGTGACATTGACCTGTGCTACAAAGTAAATGATTCCTTCCTTAAGGGGCTTTTGCCAAGATATTTCATCACAGCAATAGGATAAAAATTAAGTTACTTTAAAATTCAACATTTAACTAAATATTAATTATATAGTATATAAAGAATATTGTTATTTCAGATGAGCAAGAAACTTGTAAAATCATAAATGTTTTCCTCTGTCAGTTGCCTACTGATACAGTAAAATGAGGGAGGAAGTCAACAGAGATGAAGATACGCACTCTCTTAAGTAGGATCTAGAAGCCAAATGACCAGTTTTCTTCACAGTAGTTGATAGCAACTAAACTTAGTAGGAAGAATCATCCCAGGCAAGAAAGAAAGCTAGTAGGATCACACTGAAAATTCCACAAAGTGGACAAGATTCTGTAGATGTTTAAATATGTCTAATTGCTTTTATTAGAACACAGCTAGACTATCCAGCATATCTCACAATACTCACTCAAGAAGCTGTTCAAAGTAGTTATTTTTATTCATTTTTGCACTGTTTACAATGTTTACTATGCTACGTCTCACACCTATATAGATTGTATGTATTTAATAAATTCTAAATTTATTTGAAAAGTTACAGGAATTCCAGATACTATATCCCTGGAAATGGACTTATTCAAGATCTATAAAATACACTTTTACTTTGAAACTGGGTAGGAATGAAGCTCAACTTCTTTGTAAGTAAAGTTAGATGTCATTTATTCTTATTCCTTTCTGTTGACTGGGAGAAGAAACATTAAAATGATTGCAGCCCGAGAATTAGTAGCGATTGAAACCTATCCGGTCAGTCGATGCTTCCTTCTCAGCAACCTTCATTACTAGCTCAGGAATTTCAGTGAAAACTCTTTAAAAGAAGAATTTCATCTCTTTTGGAGTTGTTGGCCAGTGAGGTCTCATAGTCCCCCCAAATACTGCAGACTTTTTTCAGTGTTCTTGGTTCCCTTTTAGAGTTTGATGGTGAGATCCTACTGCTACAGACACAACATACTTGAGTCACAGAACATGGAAATATTAAGGTGGTACTGACAAGGAAGATTCATGCCTAATGGCTTGCCTTCACATTGTTGGCAGGCGATGCAGACACTATCAAAGGAGAAAAGTAACCATCACCTTCATCCAGCTGTGAACTTTTTGAACAACAATAACTAGACTAGCAAGATAGGTCTATTGGTTCAGTAGTGGCTCAAACATTACAGAAATAATCAACCTCTTTTTGATAGCATTAAACACAGTTTCCAGACTCCATTCAATATCATTTTCTGTGCTTTGAAATTTCCTAATTCTCAAGCTTACATCTAATAGATATTTGATGTCTGGTGTCAAGGATGTCCAGCCTTTGTGATTAGATGTGGTCTAGAATAATTTATGCTGTTACAAACATTGCCTCTGCAGACCTTTCCTGAGTCACCTAGAAACAGTCCATGAATTGCTTCTCACAGTACATTCTACATAATAGATATTTTTACCAGATTCCTTAGGGGTTAGGAAGTTGAAGGTGTTGAGATGGATCCATCGAAATAGCTCCAAATCCACGATTATGAAAGGAGCCTTGGTTAATCTCAGTGGGTCACAAAACAAAAAGAGCAGACATGATTATGAGAGATTTCTGGGGAGGATCAGGTGGATAGGGGAGGTAGACAGGCAGAAAGTGAGAGTTGTCAGCATGCCTTGCACATATATGTGAACTTAAAACAGATTTATGTTTTCAAAAAGAATACAAACTTGACCCTCATACTCTACTTTTGTTCTACAACACCACCTTGAATGTGTACAATATAAAATTCATTGCTAGGTTTTATTTACCAAATGAATATCACCAAGAATAGAAATGACATAGTCAGCATGGTGATGTTTATCATTTGAGCCTCTTCACTTTTCAAGATAAAACCCATTCCCTGAGGGAGAAAACTGAAACTTCCCATTCCTACAAAGATCAATATGGTACTTTTGGGAAACATTATCTAGCCTTTGTCATTTAACAAACTCTGAACCTCAATTTCTTTGTTATATGTATATGACAGTAATCTTTGCTTAACAGATATTCATTAGGAATAAATATAAGCCTATAAAACACTCAAATGACAGTCAATAAAGGCAGCATTCCATAAGCATACTTCAGGAAGTACACACTGGCTTCTGCTGAGTCCATAGCTCCTATACTCCTCTGTAATCCATAAAATGTCTGTGTTGATATTAGTGTCATTCCCAGATGCAGTAATTACCTGTCTAGGACTAGATAAACCAGCACTTCATCGAACACTACTGGCATCTCAAGCACTCTTGTCAAAAGAATCATTGTGTTTTTTTAAATGCATTGATAAAGCTGTTCCATGCAAAATCTATACTATAAAAGTATCAGCATTTGACACATACAAATATAGACCTAACTATAAAATAGATGTTCTAGCAATGGAGCTTAAATGAAAGGAAAGATAAGTGTTTCCAGCACACCATGTCTCCTAATAACACACTTTTTAAAATGTCAATATCATGAATAAGAGTCTTTACCCTTGCCTAAAGAAAATGGCTTTCATGCCAGTAATGAAGAATCACTTGTGCCGTGGCAAGTGAATCGCAGTGATCAATAACAATACTCAGCACTTAGGTAGCAATTTTCATCTTCAAAGCAATTTACTGGCACTAGGCAAATCCCCAATGTTGTCAGTTTCCAACAAGAAAATCCATGCAATGTAAAAAGTTGCAGATTGCTTGTCATTCCTGATTCCAGGATGTAGGTTGTGGAAGCAGGCATTCCCTACAAAGCATGTGCTGCCAGAGCACTTGATGCAGTTAGAAGAATTAAATTGATGGTAAATATTTTAATTTAGAAAAACAATAAATATGATACTGTCAAAAATGTCAAAACAGAGAAATATCAAGGGCAACTATATAAATTTCACTCAATTTATATATTTGTCACATGTCAACTAAAAAAAAAAAAACAAAAACAAAAGCATATGGCAGTGAGTGGCGGCACAGGACTTTAATCCCAATGCTCAGGAGACAGAGGCTTGCAGACACTTGTGAATCCAAGTCTAGCTTGGCCTACATAATAGAGAAGTCTTGTCCCATGAAAAAATCTTTTGTTGCATGTGTATGACATATGTAAATGCTCTGTGCGAGTATGAATATGAATTTGTACATTTGTGTGTATCAGGCACATGCCACAGTTCAGGTATTGAGAGCAAAGGATGATGGCTACCAATTCTTGCCTTCTGTCTTGTTAGATATAGGTTCTCTAACTGTTCTTCATTGCATTCACTAGCTAGCTGGTTTTCACACTTCTCATGTGTCTCCTATAGAAGCACTAGAGTTACAGTTATGTGTTGCTACTCCAGCTTTTAGGTGGGTTCTGGGCATTCAAATTGAGCTCTTCATACTAGTGGGACAAGCAGCTTTCCCACTGAGTAAGCTTTGTGGTTGCCACTAGGAGGTTTAATAATCCACTCTCATTACATTCTTTTAATCAACCCTAACACCTATTTCTTGCTTATCTCTATTGCTCAGTGTCTTCAGCGTTAACAGATATGTGATTTTGTCCAGTTTAAAAAGAAATTACTTGCTTTTGTCAATATTTTTATGTTGTGGTAAAAATAAAATTACACTGCTCTGACAATTTTAATGTATCGTGAAACACAGTAATTTTTTTGTATTTCAGTATAACTTAGTATAGAATATCATTTTTAATTAATTAATTTTACATTCCAAGATCATCCCCCTCTCCTACTATCCCCCCACAGCCCCTCCTCTACCCCTCCTCCCTATTCCTTTGATAAGGAGAAGCCCTGGTAGATATCACCCCTACACACACACACACACACACACACACACACACACACACACACACGCACACACACCTGGCACATCAGTCACTAGAGGACTAGTCACATCCTCTCTCACTGAGGCCAGACAAGACAGTTCAGTTAGGGGAACATAATCCACAGGCAGGTAGGGAGGCAGACAAACTCATGGACAGCACCTACTCCAGTTGTTGGAACACTGGCATGAAGATCAAGCTGCCCTTCTGCTATATATGTGCAGAGGGCTTAGGTCCAGTCCATGATCACTCCTTGGTTGGTCGTTCAGTCTCTCGGAGCCCCCAAGGGTCCAGGTTAGTTGATTCTGTCCTCAAGTGTGCAACATTGTTAAATGAATCGTTTGTGATCATTTTCTCCTATCCTATGGATAATAGTTTCATTTTCTTAATAGAATTTTGATGCACAGGGTACTTCAATTTCAGCCATATAGTTTTATTTTGTTATTGTTGCTGATAATGCTTTTGTGTGGTGTAATAAAACCATTCATTAGACCGAGGCCATAGAAGTTTATAACTATGCCCCCTTCTGAGACTGCATGCCTCTTAGTAATTTTCTGGACATTTAGTAAATTTCTGGACTTAATAAATTTCTGAAATTTTCTATGCAGAAAATTATGTCATCTACCAATTAAAATGTTTTACTCTCCTTCCATATGAAACTATTTCATTTACTTATACTGTTAAATTTTACTGCTAAATATGTCTACCAAATTATAAATACATGTGGGTATATGGATAACTTTTGTTGTTCCTGATTTAGGTGAAAAATTCTTGCTCTTTCCAAATAAATTGTTCATAGATATCATTTATCAGGTTAAATAACTTCTGGTGTAATCTTGATTTACTGAGTTCCTTTTAAAATAAAATTAAGGCAGCATGTTGGATTTTGTCAAATTCTTTTTTTATATGTGGAAATAAGCATGTGCTCTTCCTGTGTGTCATTAATAACATTATTGTTTATATGGTTGAAAACCAACTAGAACTATCAGCCTAAACTTCATTTGGTCATTTTCCTTCATTTTTTTGAAGCTGATGGACTCAGTTTGAAAGTATATACTCAGGATTTTTACATTCATACTCATGATGCATCTAATTTATCCATAATTACCCTTTTGTTTCTTGTGTTGTTTTTGTCTTTGAAGTCAGAGTGAGGTTGGTTTCATAACAAGCATTTGCATAAGGAACTTATTTATATTACTTACTTTATTCTTGTTGCTATGACAAACTACCTGACATAAGAAGTTAAAGAATTAAGGATTTAACTTGGCTTATACCATGGAGGGACAAAAGTCCATCATAGTGAGGTTGGCATAGTGGTAGGAGCATAAGTATCCACAGTGAGGAAGCAGAAAGAGAGATGAATGCTTATACTCAGTTCACTTTCTTCTCTTTATTCAGTCTGGGCTCTCAGTTACTAAGGTGGCATTGCTGACATTCATTATGTGTCAAACTTTTGTTAAAGTATCTGTATAGGCATGTAGAAGTATGTTTCCATGGTGACAGTAATTGCAGCCAAGAAGACAATGAAGAAATTGATTGATATTAATTAGTCTTTAAGTATTTGATAGAATTTCTCAAGAATCTATCTTTTATTGTTTTTTTTTATGAGTAAAGATATGATTACTGGTTATAAACCTATTCAAATTTTCAATCATGTCTTCAATTTAATTTGATAGTTTCCACATTTCTAGTTATTCATCTATTTTCTCTATGATGTGATTTAGTATCTGTACAGTGGAGTTATGATTTATGTTATAATTGGTGTAAATCACAAATGTACATATTAAATACTTAGTAATATACATAGACTTTCCTTTCTGCAGTTATCTTTTAAATTTGTAGGGAAATGACAATCTTACCAGCATTCACATCAAGTCATACACTTGTCCACCTGTTACACTTTTGTCTATGGCATTCTTTCAACTTCTTTTGGTTAGAATTACTGTGCAACGACCTTCCCCATTGGGGGGGAAGGACTCCCTTCAGCACTTCCTTAAAGCAAGTTTGCTAGCAGTGAATGCTCGATGTCTTACTGTATTGGGAAGGTCCCAATATCATCTTCAAGCCTGAAGGGCAATTTTGTTGCACATAAAACACTTATTTGAGAGCTTTTATTCTTTCTTAGAACTCTGAACATGTAATTCCATGGTCATCTGTCTTTGGTGAGAGAAATCAGCTTACACTTCTGCAGAGGGCTCTTTACATGCAGTAGGCTGCTTTTCTCTTTCTACAGTCTAGGTTTGTTCTTTGTCCTTAGTTTTCAATAATTATGATACATGTAGGCACAATATCTTTCTGAAAAATACCTTCTGAAAAAATATCAAAAACAAAAACAAAAAACAAATCCTATTTCCTCCCCCCTTCCCCTGCTTGCCAACCAACACTCTCCCACTTCCTGGCCCTGGCATTCCCCTGCACTGGGACATAAACCTTCACAGGGCCAAGGGCCTCTTCTCCCATTGATGACCAACTAGGCCATCTTCTGCTATACATATGCTGCTGGAGCCATGAGTCCCACCATGTGTGCTCTTTGGCTGATGGTTTAGTCCCTCAGAGCTCTGAGGGTACTAGTTAGTTCATATTGTTGTTCGTCCTAAGGGGCTGTGAACCCTTCAACTCCTTGAGTCCTTTCTCTAGCTCCTTTGTTGGGGACGCTATGCTCAGTCCAGTAGACGGTTGTGTCTCTACTTCTGTATTAGTTGGGCACTGTCAGACCCTCTCAAGAGATAGCTATATCAGGCTCCTGTCAGACAGCACTTGCTGACATCCAAAATAGTGTCTGGGTTTGATGACTGAATATGGGAAGGATTCCCAGGTGAAGCAGTCTATGGATTGTCCTTCTTTCAGTCTCTACTCCATAGTTTGTCTCTGCAACTCCTTCCATGGATATTTTGTATCCCCTTCTAAGAAGGAATGAAGTATCCACACTTTGGTCTTCCTTCTTCTTGAGTTTCTTATGGTTTGTGGATTGTAGTTTAGATATTCTGAGCTTCTGGGCTAGTATCCACTAATCAGTGAATACATGCCATGTGTGTTCTTTTGTGATTGGGTTACACCACTCAGACTGATATCCTCCAGAACCATCCATATCCCTAAGGATTTCATGAATTCATTGTTTTTAATAGCTGAGTAGTACTCCAATGCATAGATGTACTACATTTTCTGTATTCATTCTTCTGTTGAAGGACATTTGTTTTGTTTCCAGTTTCTGGCTATTATAAATAAGGCTGCTATGAACATAGTGGAACATGTGTCTTTATTACATGTTGGAGCATCTTCTAGGTATATGTCAAGGAGTGGTTTAGCTGGGTCCTCTGGTAGTACAATGTCCAATTTCAGGAGGAACTGCCAAACAGATTTTCAGAGTGGTTGCACCAGCTTGCAGTCCCACCAGCAATGAAGGAGTGTTCCTCTTTCTTCTCAACCTCTCCAGCATCTGCTGTCACCTGAGTTTTTGATCTTAGCCATTCTGACTGGTGTGAGGTGGAATCTCAGGGTTGGTTTAATTTGCATTTACCTGATGACTAAGGGTATTGAACATTTCTTTAAGTGTTTCTCAGCCATTTGGTATTCCTCAGTTGAGAATTCTTTGTTTAGCTCTGTATCCCATTTTTCATAGGGTTATTTGATTCTCTGGTGTCTAACTTCCTGAGTTCTTTGTATATACTGGATATTAGTCCTCTATCAGATATAGGATTGGTAAAGATCTTTTCCCAATCTGTTGGTTGCCGTTTTGTCCTATTAACAGTGTCCTTTGACTTACAGAAGTTTTGTAATTTATTGAGGTCCCATTTGTCAATTCTTGATCTTAGAACATACTCTATTGGTGTTCTGTTCAGGAAAATTTCCCCTGTGCCTATGTGCTCCAGGCTCTTCCCCATTTTGTCTTCTATTAGATTCAATGTATCTGGTTTTATGTGGAGGTCCTTGATCCACTTGGACTTCAGCTTTGTACAAGGAGATAGGAGTGGATCGATTTGCATTCTTCTATATCTTAACTGCCAGTTAAGCAAGCACCATTTGTTGAAAATGCTGTCTTTTAAACCTCCGTCAACACCTAGAAGTGATGGGGGTAGATCCACAGCCCTCTCTGCTCCTTCCCTGCAAGAGGAGAGCTTGCCTCCAGGGAGTGTGCTAACCTAGGGACTCAGGTGAG
>JADRCD010153462.1:0-17868 GCA_019843815.1 Montemys delectorum
CCTGTGTCAAAAAACCAACCAACCAACCAAAAAACCAAAACAAACAAAACAAATACAAAAACCCATGTCTGGAGAGATGGCCCAATGCTCTCTTGTAGAGGTCCTGCGTTAGAGTCCCATGTCAGGGGGCTCACGGCCATCTGTTACTACAGTTCTTGGGGATCCAATGTCTCTGGCCTCTCAGGACACATGTGGTCATGCCCACATACAAACACACATATGCACACAACAAAAAAAACCAAAAACCCAAACAAAGTAAAAGTCCTGAAAGGCTGAAGGGAAGAGGGCTGGGAATGCGTGCATACTGACATGAAAGGCCCACCCGAGCTACAAGCAACCCTCCCCTCACACGTAAAACAACGGTCACTGAAAGCTGCCTGCACCTTCCCTGCTTAGTTCTCCTACCCAGAGCAGATCTCAAGGCAAACACTACTTGCTGGCTGCTCTGGAACCAACAGGGCAGTGGGCCATATCTCTGTTTCTGACCTGATGGGTTTGGCTTCCTTCCTGTGGCCTGTAGGCACAGCCTTGTTAGAACTCATAGTCTATCATCTGTCTCTGATGACATGCGACACATACCCTCTACAAAGGTTTCTTCACAGAGAAGATTCTGAATTGAGAAAGTTCCCAACAAGAGAGGAAAGCCCCCCTCAGGCAGGGCTCCACAGGCCACCTAAAGCCTCCTGCAGGCCCAGGAGGGTGGCCGAGAGCCTTGCTCCAGGCTCAACCAGAAGCAGTAGCACCTGGCCCCGATGATTACTAAGACTCGCAGGGATTATATGTTAAAGAGATCTGGGCATGCGTGCACATGGAGACCAAAGGTGGACACTCAGTGTCTACTTCAGTCACTCTCCACCTTATTTTGTGAGACAGAAGTTTGCCTTCAGAAGTGCAGGGGTAGCCTAGGCTACATAATAAGGCCATCTAAAAAACGGGGGGGGGGGGGGGGCCAAAGAAAATGTTAAAGCTTAAATGCAGAGTCAAAGGGTCAGAAATAACTCCAAGAGCTGTGCTCCACAGGACAGTCATCAGCCTTCTCTACAGCTTTTGGCTGCACAGGAATATTTTGAAGCACCAAGAGATTGGAGGGAAGGGGAGCACAGTGTCTGTCCAGCGTTCCCAATATTAAGCAATCTTCACTGCTAGATAAAGGGGTTACTCCCTGGAGGCCACCTGTGAGAGACTCCTCCTAAATATTCTGAATTCTTTCATCTTTGCTAGTCGAGCCTGCCCCGGCTCTGAAATTCAACCACGCTGGAGACTGACTGAAAACAACTACATTTCCTATAGAAAGAGATTGTAGCTGCAGGGTGCTGTGCCCTTACCTTCTTCTCAAGACTCACGGCATCTGAGACTGCCATTATTGTCACTAGCACCTCCAGGAGCTGCAGGCTGGCATCACGACAGTCTTCCCGACACACCGACAGCAGAGCCTGCACACACAGCAGCAGGTGCTCCAGGTAGAGATTCTGGAAGACAACAATGGGAGTGAGCATGCCGCTCTCCATAGCCCACTGTCAGTGTGGTACCCATGCACGCAGCAAGAGCCAGAGGAGTTGCCGAACCCCACCTGAGGGCTACAGGCCCTGACCTGAGTACAACCATTGAGAAGGGCACAGTGGGCCAGCAGGGACGCTTCCAAGGGATAAAGAATACATATCATGGGCCAGGAGATGGTGGGGTACGCCTTTAATCCCGGTTGTGGGAGGTAGAAGTGAACTCAGAGAGGAGTTCCAGGCCAGCCTGATCTACAAGCAAGTTCCAGGCCAGCCAGAGCTGCACAGAAAAAAATCTGTCTCAAAACAACAACCAAAACCAAACCAAACCAAACCAGAATACACACTGTGAATCTTCACTCCTATCTTAAAACCGCTGTTCGTATTTGTTCTGTGCTTTGTGGAACTTGTGAAGCAGACATGGAATAAGAATGAGAAAGGACATGCATGGAGAAAAGCAGCCTGTGGGATTTCTGCCTTCCTGGGTGAGAGCCCAGGTGTGCGAGTGAGTATGGTCTCTCTTAGCATCGCCAGTACCTGTTACAGGCATTCTGGCTGGCATACCTGTCTCCTACCCCAAATTTCCTAGCCTAGGGATTAGGCTGAGTTTCCTTCCCCTAGCGTCTCTGTATAGGGCAGCCATTTTGATTACGCTGGCCTCTTGACTCCTCGCCCTCCTTCCCTTTCCTCACAAGGCCCAATTCAGTATGCTGGGAAATGTTCACTCGGGCTGCCCCAGCTGTCTCTGCCTCTGCCCTCCCTTCTATCTACACTAAAACCTCAGTCCCTTAGAAGAGGCCCTGCCCTCTTTTCCTTTCCCTTTTCATTCACAGGCCTGTTATCCCAGGATCAGGGAGGTGGAGGCAGGGGGATTAAGAATTCAAGGCAAACTCAGCTACCTAGTTAAGGTTCTGCCTATGCTATACAAGACTGTCTCAAAACAAAACAAAACAGGGGCTGGCGAGATGGCTCAGCGGGTAAGGGCACTGACTGCTCTTCCGAAGGTCCTGAGTTCGGATCCCAGCAACCACACGGTGGTTCACAACCACCCATAATGAGATCAGACGCCCTTCTGGTGCGTCTGAAGACAACTGCAGTAAATTATGCCGGAGCGAGCGGGCTGGCAGAGGTCCTGAGATCAACAGCAGCCACACACATGGTGGCTCACGGCCATCTGTACAGCTACAGTGTACTCATAAAAAACAAAACAAAAAACAATAACAAAACAACAGAAACCCCAACCAACCAACCCTCCAAACCTCACATTGAACAACTCTGTGTGCCATTTCCCATGCTGAATTGACCCACTGTCTTAGATCCACTTTAAAATACCTAGAGTGGGGCGAGGCTAGGGTTCGGCTGGTGGAGGGCTTGTCTAGCTTGCACCACAGAAAGATCACAAGCTTCCTAACAGATGTAGATGTTGAAGGCGAAGCTGCACATCCCTGGCTCCACTTGGCTTCAGGTGTGTTTCCTGTGGACCCATGGCTGGGTGGCCAGTGGGACGCTGTGAAGCACCTGATATAGGCTGCAGGAAGGCAGAAATCCCACAGGCTTCTTTCTGCATTTATGTCCTTTATCATTCCTCTACCTTGTCTATTCCACAGGTTCCACAGAGCACAGACTAAACAGGAATGACAGTGACAGGCAACTCAAATAAAAGTACACATACTTACACACCAGCCCTCAGTTTGTACTTAAAGAGGGTCTTATCATGTTCTCGAGACCATAAGAAATTCAACATCCCAAACAACTTCACATCAAGTGGGTCGGGAAGCTCTGTGGAGATGTCAACTTCCAAGTCCAAGGGCCTTGAGCCCACCTAAACACGTGTCTTTTCTTGCTAATAATTCAGATCTGACAAGAAGAAAGTAATGTGTCCATCCTAGGTTTCTCTGATGCCTTGAGACCCTGGACTGAAGAAGAGAACATGCTAGCACCCTGAAGGAAAAGGTTCTCTTCGGTCCTTCTGTGCTCTCAAGCTTTGTCAGTTTCTTCTCAGCAGGGCAATGGTCAACGCTAACAATATGTACTACTCTTGCAGGGGGTCCAAGTTCAGTTCCCAGCGTTCTTGTCCAGCAGCTCACACTCACCTGTAACACCAGCTCTAGGGGATTCCTAGCCCTCTTCTGGATTCCATGGGCACCTACCTGCACTCATGTGTACATAAACATGTACAAAGCAAAATGCATCTTAAAAAAGAAATCAACACCCTTTGCTAGAAGGCTGGACAGTAACTCTCCCATCAGCTAAGAGGCAGCACAGACAGGACAGGAGATCTACATTCTCTGGAAGTGATACTAAGAAATCAAGTGGTCACAATTTCCTTAAGACTTGAAGCCACACCTTTCAGAGGGGGAATGTTCAGTGTATCCAGGGAAACACGCAGCTGACGGATTGGCAATTTATCTAGATGAGTTCTGGGAAACATGGACACCCAGTGCATGAGCAACAGTCCCTCCTCACTCCTTCCCAAGACTCTAGCCCTATTCCCATGGGGCTCCCTTATATTTTGTTATTTAAAAATCAAATGTCTTCGTGTCCTCCTCCTTTTTTTTATTAAGGTAGAGCTCACTATGTAGTCTAGGTTGTTCTTGAACCTGTGATCCTCCGAACCCCCAAATGCTATGTATGGGTTGAGTGAGAATGGCTCCCATAGGCTTATAGATTTGAATACTTGGACCCCAGTTGCTGGAACTGTTTGGAAAGGGTTAGATGGCATGGCCTTGTTGGAGGAGGTGTGTCGCTAGGGTTTGGCTCTGTGGTTTCAAAAGTCCACAGCTTTTCCAGTTAACTTTCTCG
The DNA here is from genome assembly GCA_019843815.1 of Montemys delectorum. Taxonomy (NCBI): domain Eukaryota; kingdom Metazoa; phylum Chordata; class Mammalia; order Rodentia; family Muridae; genus Montemys; species Montemys delectorum. Next base: position 4,299 of record JADRCD010153462.1, read on the forward strand.
CTGTCTTGTGCTCATGGATCAGATGTAAGTTCTCAGCTACTGCCCCAGCGTCATGCCTGCCTGTGGCCATGCTTCCTGCCATGATGTCCATGGACTGTAACCCCCTGAAATCATAAGGCCCCCAATACTTTTTATTGTAAATTGCGTTGGTCATGGTGTTTCATCACAGCACTAACAAAGTAACTAAAACACCAGCTGTGTGACACCACACCTATAGGTCTCTCACTCAGACAACAGAAATGGCTACACAGAGCATCAGGGCTGACATCAGCCAGTCAGTGCTCATCCTTCTAGTCCACCTTTTCCAGAGCCGAGCCATCCCTGGGTGCACCAGGGCCTAAGAGGTTTGCTGGCCAGTGAGTAGAACCTAGTCTCCCAAGAGGAGGATCAGGGTACTGGAGGAGAAGGGACACCTAACGTACCCCAATATACCAACCTTCATTCTGCCCTGAGTAGAAACAATCAGAACTTATCCCAGTGGTCAAGTCCGGGATAGGCTGCTCTGGCTCAGCTTAAAGCAAACCTGTCTGTCAGGTCACCTGTGGTTACTTCAAACACAGGATTATTCAAGTGCTGAGTGACACGGATAAGAATTAAGAATGAGCTCCTGGTTACCCTTGAGGATGTGCTGTTCACACCAATGATGTGGTGTATAGTCCCAGGATTCCCTCACACCATGTCCCTGGCCTATGACCACGCACAGCAGCATGGCCAGCTGGACTCTTCTGGGAGATGGATGTATCTATCCCGACCTGCCCAAGCCACTGACACTAAGAAGAGGAAATCTTGACTTAAATGGCTGCCTGTTGTGGGTGACCACAAGGCTGAATAGGGGCGACTGACACTGGCATCTGGGTGTGCTGCTGCCTGTGGGCTAGCCAGCATTAGCAGTTACACTCAGAGAGTGGCCAGCACCAGGACAGCCTGATGCCCACCCTTCCAGACACTCACTTACATTCTCAGACCCCTGGCAGATGTGCTCCTGGGACAGCTCCGTGGCTATCACCTTGACGTGTGGCTGGAGGGCATTCCGGGAGCAGCCCTGGATGACAGAAGCGAGGATCAAGAGGCCAGAGGCAGAGGGTGCTTTCTTCAGCATGGCTAAGATCAGTTTCAGAAATACTTCTGGGTTGACAAAGGTGCCAATGAGCTCTGCGGCTCTTATGCACTGCAAGAAAGAGGGGAAGATGCAGAGTTCTGGAAACATGGCCACAGCCAGGCTCCCACTGATGACTAGGGTTACCCCACAGGGCTTCCTACCTATGGGAGGGCATGATTTACAGGATCTGTGGGGAAGCATATATCCTCATTTCTCTCATGGGAGAGAGCAAGGCAAATGGGACCCAGGACTCTGAAGCCATGTGTCTATCTCATTTGACACCAGCAGCCTAAGTGTCTCATTCACTCTCCACACCCTGGGGAATTCAACAATGGCAAAGACAAGGGCCAAATGCACCACCAGCCCCACAGGTTCCTCGCTGCTGTCTCCATTAACAAAATACTCACACACAACACAACACAGAGCTGAGCAGCAGCAAGGGCTGCTGGGAAAGGACTGGAGTGGCTAGAGAGGGAGGCACAAAGCTTGTGGTCCCAGCCAGCTCTGCACCCACATTATGGAGCAGACAGGGGCAGCACACAGAGCACATGGACATAGCAGCCTGCACGCAGCACTTCTCACCAGTCCCTCCAGCTCCTTCATAAACCATATAGGGAGAGAGAAAATCCTTGATTCTGCTAACAAGACAGACGTTCACAAGTTTCATGATAATGCCCAGCGAAGTAGCTTAGGGACTACCATGCTTGCTGCACAAGCCCGATGATCAGAGTTTGGATCCCTAGCATCCATGGAAAAGAAGGGAAGGAATGGCAGCCTCCTGTCACCCAGTATCCAGGAGACAGACACAGGGGACCGTGGAACATGCTGGCTAGGTAAGACTAGCTGAATCTGTGAGCTCCTGCTTCAGTGAGAGACCCTGTCATCAATGGACGGCAACTGATATCCAGTGTTAAATTTGGACTTCCATAAGCACGCACACAATTGTACATGTACTCAATACAAGAAGTGCACATACGTATGTAAACACACATGAACGGATTCTGCTCCCCACCCTGTGCCCCCAAGTTTTGTGTGGAAATGACGTAAGTGTGTCTGGGCTAGAAAAGCCAGTCTTTTAGGCCAACTGCTGACAGCCTGGTCACTGGAAGCAGAGCCTGCTGCATGTGCCCTGTGAACTCAAAGGTGAAACAAAGTGGCTGAATAAGGGGGTAGGGGTGGTGAGAAGGGCAGGAGGAGGAGCCACACCTTTACCTAGCTTGTGATTACAGAACTGATGTCTACGGGGCTGAGAGCTTTGCCACTTGCATGGTAGGACACTCACACTGCTGACCACAGCCTTCTCTTCATCACTGCACGCCTGATGCAGGGTTCTGAGGATGATCTCCAGGTGCTGTGTGATGTGGTCCTCTGCGTGCAGCAGCAGCACTGGCAACAGCTGCGCTGCCTTCACCCGAGTCCCCACTACCCAGTCGGTGATATCATGACAAATGGCAGGAAGCACCTTGGAGAGGTTCCTGAAGACCAGCTCTCGGCAGCCCAGGCCAGGGCGGCTCTCTAGAGGGGAGAAAATGGGAGCCCACAAAAACAGCTTCAGGGTCTGTGCGGCAAGTGGTTAGTTATACCTTCAGTCTGACTGACTGAAAGTTCAGAATGTCTCAAGACAGGAAGGAGAGCTAGGCTTGGCAGCTTGCAACTGCACTGAGACAGGAGGATTCCTGTAAGTTTGAGTTACATAAATTCCAGGTTATTCTTGGGTGCAGAGTGAGACCCCATTTCAAACAAAACAAACCAAATAAAACCAGTCAATCAACTAAAACAAATACCCAAAGTCCACCCTGCACTCCCCCAAAAGAAAAGAGGGTCATAATCATAATGTAAAGTATTTCTCAACAGGCAGTAGTGGCACACACCTTTAATCCCAGCACTTGGGAGGCAGAGGCAGGTGGATCTCTGATTCAAGGCCAGCCTGGTCTACAGAGTGAGTTCCAGGACAGCCAGGGATACACAGAGAAACCCTGTCTCGAAAAACAAAACAAAACAAAAAAGTAAGGCTATACTGAAGTATGACAATAAGAAACCACAGTGGGACACACCTGCACATGGTCACCACATACCCTGAAGTAACCTTAGCTCTGGGGCTTCGCCCTGCCCTGACCCAATGGCCCTGCATTCTGCACTCGTGTCATCTCCAGCATCTTCAGTCAGTGGACTTAAATAGCAGGCTCTGTGGAAGTTGTTTCCCCACTCATTTCCCAAGAGCTCAGTCTTGACTTGGGGCTGTTTAAAGGTGTTGTGCTGAACCCTATCTAGTACACAGTTACTCATGGGGTCAGGCATTTACCTTTCTTGGTGCCAATATCTAGTTTGACTACATCATACCATAGGTACGCCTTAGAAATAAGCACCTGTCTACAGCGACAGCACCACTCGACTTCCCTGCCATGCCACAGCCAGTCTTCAAGGTAGCCTGGAAGCATCTAGCAGCATCTTTTGGAGATCCAACCTCCACTCCCCAATGCCAACAACACCAAGCATGTTTTTAGGCTTTGTGCTGTTTGTGTTACCATCCTGGGTGATGTTTTTCCAAATTCTGTAGTCACTTTCTTGGTCTGTTTTACCTTCTGAACACTGTGTATGAGTGTGTGTGCATGCATGGGAGTGAACCTACAACCTCACATTTGCTAAGCAAGCACTCTACACTGAGCTATATCCCAAGTGCCTCGTGGTGGGATGCTAAGCAGGTAACTACTACTAAGCCACAAGTTCTTCATTGGTGGATTCTAGTTAAGTTTTACTGCTGAGCCATATATCCTGCCCAGCCCTTGATGGTGGACTCCAGACGAATGCTGTGCCTCTCAGCCACACTCTCAGCATCTTCTTGAGGCAGGGTTTCACTAAGTTTCCCTCTGAATGCACCTTATAGGCTAGGACTACACACATTTCTCCTGCCTCGGCCTTGAGACATTTGCCACCAAACCTGGCCATGGAGGCAGATGGAATGGCTCAGCCAGCTCTGGCTCTTGGTGTGTGCAGCTGCCAGCACGTGGTCTACATACACTAACAGCTCAGCATCCGTGCTGAGCCAGTTTCAGTGTCCAGTGGGCATGTGGTCAGAGGCTGCTCCACAGGACAGCATGGGCATGAATGCCTCCACTGTACAGAGCACTCCACTGGTTCCAGGGCACTGGAACCCATAGAATATTTCGGCACCACGTAGATCCAGTGTTGGGAATCACTGGCCCAGTTGTTTCCATTTACTTTATCCAGTGTTGGGAATCACTGGCCCAGTTGTTTCTACTTACTTTTATTAGGAGAATTAAGTATGTTTTTTTGAGGCAGGGTCTAACTATGCTGTCCTGGCTGGCCTCAAGTTATAGCAATCCTCCTGCCTCAGCTACTTTTACTTTCTTATAATCACTGTAACAAGTATCTGTAAACATAATTGTCTCAAATCTGACACAAACTTAGATAAAAGCTATAAACAGAACTGAGTCAAAACACTGAGTCAAAAGGCATGCGTGTTAATGTCCTCAGACACAAGCTGAGCCATCACCTGGAACCAGGACTGACTGACCTACTCTCACACAAGCAGGCACACACTCAGTATCATATGAAAATGCTTAGGTTTGCCAATGGTTTCCCAGGCCTGGTTCAGAGGCCCACAAGGTCAAGGTAGTCTAGGCAACTTAGACCCTATCTAAATATGCCTCAGTTGGTATTGCTTGCTTAGCATGCATGAGGCCCTGGTTCCACTTCCAGTATCATAAAATGAGGGCACAGTGGTAAATGCCTGTAAGCATTTTGGACATGGAGGCAGGGGGATCAAAAGTCAAAAGCCATTCTCAGCTACAGGCTGTTTGAGGACAGCCTGGGTTATACTTCATAAAGAAAACCAAAACAAGTACGAAGGAGGCAGGAGTATGAGGTCTTAGGTTCAATCCCCAGCACTGTAAACAAATGAACAAAAGCCAAGGCTCAGGAGACGGTTTGGTGGGTAAAAGTCTGCCAACCCCACAACCATGTTTAAAAACAGAACAAGGCCTCTGGTGGTATGGTGGTAGGCTTCTGTAACCCGCGCTCTCCTGTGGAGATGAAAAGCAGAGACAGGAGTCTCCTTCAGAAGCTCTCCGGCCAGCTAACTGGAGTAATTAACTCAGGCGAAGAAACGGCAGATCCTGCTTCCAGAACAAGGTGGAAGGAAGGCTAAGATCAACTCCACGAAGTTGGCCTATAATCATCACATGTGTGCCATGCCTTTTGTGTGCCTGTACATTCTCACACATGATTGGTAAACCAGTTCTTTTAAACTGTTTATTGTGTGAGTGCATGCCACAGCACACGTGAAGGTCAGAGGACAACTTGTGGGAGTCAGTTCTCCCCACCATGTGGGCCCTAGGAATGAAATTCAGGCAGCAGGCATCTTTTCCTACTGAAGTATCTTGCCAGTCCAAATAAATAAAGTGCGAAAAACTCAAAGCTAATTCGCAAGTCTTACCTCCCTACCCACAAGTAATGAATAACCCTTCCTACACATCCTTGTAGATGCTTGTGGTGGCTATTCCTGGTTGTCAACTTAACTACATCTGGAATGAACTATAACCCAGAAATGGAGGGCACACACCCATGATCCAGAGCTTGAGGTTGGAAGACACAGAATCTTGACATGGGATGACATGGGAAGACCTGGATCTTGGCATGGGATGACACACGATTTTGATCCAGATCTAGAGGCATAGTGGCCATGAAAAGCTTAGGCCCAAGCAAGGTGGTATACACCTTTAATCCCAGGAGACTGAGGCCAGCCGATCTCTGAGTTCAAGGCCAGCCTGGGACAGAGCAAGTTCCAAATCCAGACATGGTGGCACACACTTTTAATTTGGGCCATACCTTCTGCTGGAGGCCTACATAAGAACAACAGAAAAAGGAAGGGTTCCTTCTTCACCTGCCTGCATTTACTGGCCAGCACCTCTGTTGGAATCTACTTCTACAGAAGACCAGCTGAAACAACTAGCCTCACAGGACTGAGCAACTACGAGATTCTTGGAGTTCGCATCCACAGCTGTCCATTGTTGGGTTAGTTGGACTGCAGGCTGTAAGCCATTCCAATAAATTCTCTTAATATATAGATGTCAATTCCTACGTTCTGTAACTCTAGAGAACCCTGACTAATAAACTGTTTAAATGCAGAAGTCCTCCTCATCAACATCCCCTAGTGTCAGGACTCAACTCTGTCCTGGGTTGACAGCATTACTTAGAACACTGTTTCTTTTAGGGTAGGTGGGGGGAGGAGGGACTGCTATGTAAATAGGCTTCTTTCTCTTATGATTCATTCAAGCTGTAGCACATGTTTGGTTGAGGAATGTCCTATCTTGCTACCTCACTTGTCTACTTAGTCTCTCCCAAATGGGCACACGCGGGCTGCTTTCCTCTGGCGCTCACACAGAGAATGTTGCTGGGGAGAGTTTCATTCCTGCCTAGTGTCTACCTTGGAGTAGGTGCTAATAAGCATCACGCCTGCCATCCTAAGAAACCTCCACTGTCCATGCACTGGCTTTCTGCCAGTCATGCTTGTTTCACAGTCTAGAGTCACTCTGAGATTTGATTATTTATCACTTGGTTTACAGGCAGGCTAGGTCAGTGGCCTTGCATCTAGAGTGTAGAAGTCTATTAGCACAGATAAGGAGGGAGGAAGGCCTTAGGGTCCTAGACTCATTTACTCAAGTCCAAGTCCAGAAGTGCAGAGACCTCAGCGCTGTCTAGAAACCTTCTTTGAGGGAATAACCACAATATGATATCAGACAAAAAGGCAGAAAAAGACAGCGTAAGCAGGCCACGTCTGCAAGAGCCCTTAGAGATTTGAGAGACAATGGACCCTTCAGTAGAACAGCCAGGGACATCTGCAAAGCCAGACACCATGGCAACAGGCAGTCATCTGTTTAACTGCCAAAACCAATGGAAAAGGTGAAGTCATATCAGGTGTAGCGAAGCAAAGGGGATTCCACCTGGAGGGACTGGGGAGATAAAACCTCGTGCAGAAGTCAAAGTTCACAGTTTCAGAGGTCAGAGATGCTGGGGTTCTGGGAGCAGGGGAATCTGACTTCTATGGAAATGGTTCTCTTCCTCTCCTGGCATCTTACTTTTTTTCTTTTCTTTTTTTGGTTTTTCGAGACCGGTTTCTCTGTATAGCCCTAGTTGTCCTGGAGTCACTCTGTAGACCAGGCTGGCCTCGAACTCAGAAATCTACCTGCCTCTGACTCCCAAGACTTCTTTTTTTTTTAAAAGATTTATTTATTTCATATATGTGAGTAGACTGTAGCTGTCTTCAGACACACCAGAAGAGGGCATCAGATCTCATTACAGATGGTTGTGAGCCACCATGTGGTTGCTGGGAATTGAACGCAGGCCCTCTGGAAGAGCAGTCAGTGCTCTTACCCGCTGAGCCATCTATCTCTCCAGCCTGGCATCTCACTCTTGTCTAAAAGGCCTGCCCTGTAGGTTGCTAAGGCAGAATGACCTGCCCTTGAGAAGAGGAAAAAGCTCCCACAGTGCCAGCGGCTTCTTTCTTCCAATCCTATTTAAGTTCGAATCTCAAACACCCTGATGGAATGCAGACAGAGCAGGCAGATGGATGAGCACAATGACACACTCAAAGGGAGCCTGCTCATTTCCAGACCAGCTTTTCTCTTTTGTTTGTTTTTAAGAAAAAGAAAGAAAGGACAAGGCCCTGTGTCCTCCTGCGCCCTCAGCACTCGAGCATTACTAGCAAACAATTCTAGGGGAAAGATGTTTCAAAGGAAAACCACTGCCACCACCACTAAAAAACTTGGAAGGTGCTGTCACCAGAGCCCTGCCACTGGCAGTTTGCAGGAACTTGAGGACACTTTATTCAGTAAAAACTGATTTGGAGGCAATGAACTGCAAGCTTCCTTGCTGCCCCACTCAGCAGGGGGGCTTAAATTCTAAATCCACCCCAGTCAGATGAAGAATGAACTCTGAGCAGAAGTCGCTCTAATCGGTCAGAACCAGAACCACTGAGATACCTGTAACTACTGCCAGAAACAAGCTTTTTGTCCCTAACTTAGATCCAAAGAGAGACTTCCAGAATTTGAGCATGGGAAGCTGGTCAGCGCGAACAAGGAACGTGCAAATATGCCTCCCAGGTCCCTACAGTCAAGCCCCTCACTTAGCACAAGTCAAGTATGGTGTCTTTGCAAGACAATCACTGCCTCCAACACTCTCCTTGCTCCTGGTAGCAAGATCTGCTACAGTCAAGGTAGGGACTTCCCTGCACTTACTTCAAGGCCAGTCTGTCCTGTGGACACTGCCTGTCAACTGTGTGGCATGACCTTGGACAGCAAAGGCAGAGCTGCTCGGCTGCTGCACAAAAACTAAGAGATGGGGATGTAGCTCAGTGGCAGAAGACTTGGCATCACACATGTGAGACACTGAGCTTGAAACCGAATAGCTTACACACAAAAATGATAAACATACAAACAGCTTCTACAACTCAGCTGTACATCTGGAAAACTGCTCTCAACCTGACTTATCAAATCAGAATAAACCCAGCTTCCTTCTGCTGGCTTCTGAGGACCGGGAAGACCCTCAGGAGCAGAGACTCTGACTGGAGGGGGAGGCTAACAAGAGGCCTGGATTCAGTAACTTAGCAGAACAGAATTCAGGAGCAGCCTCGGCGTCACTGCCATGTCCACAGTCCACCAGATCCCAATCTCGCCTCTGGGTTAGGAAGAAGCCACCCAGGAGCTGGAGGACGGTGCCTTTCACTGATTACATTTCTGTTCTTGTCAGGATGTAATGCTGGTTGGTTTTAAGAGATAAGCTTGCCTGAAAACAGAGGAGGTCTCAAAGCCCACGCGGCCAGCAGCTGGGTTGTGGGCAGAGACCCTCCTCACAGTGGAGCCTGCTAAACAGGCACAAACATGGGCTTCAATTACGACCATGTAGGACAAGCGGGCGCTCACAGAGGACCCTGCCTCAAGTGCACAACACACACGGGAAGACAAATGCTACTCCTCCCTGACCTGCAGGCTTAGCTGGCTCTTGATGAAAGGATGAAGCCTGCCCAGGTACCATTCCTGAAACTCTCAGTAATGCTGCAGAGGCCTGGCCCAGTTACAGGTTCCTGCACATGCTCAGAAGGGAGTTGTAGACAGCTGACAGCACATCTGGATGCTTCTGGAAGTCCTCCTCTTCTTTAAAAACGAGGCCAGAGGTGGGAAAAGATCAGGTCCTGAGAGACAGAGGGCAGAGGCTGGCAGCCTCCAGGGAAGGGGGCACCCTTCTCTGTGATCTCCAAACAGGGACCTGGCAAGCACTGGGCTCAGCAGCACCTTGGGTACCAGTGGCTTCTCCAGGGCTAAGAACAAATGCCCCTCACAGACACCCCCATCTGCTGTGCCCCACCTCTAGAACCACGTACCGTGCTCAGGGTAGTTGGGAGGAGGAGGTGAAGCAAAGTCCAACTTGTCCTTTAGATCTGCCTCGTTCTCCCCCTGCCACTGCAGCCCGACCTTCTCCCAGAGGCTAGTGGCTACCTGCCTGCAACACAGCAAGACAGGAGTGGCAGTGAGGGCTGGGTGCTGGAAAACCCTCTCCAGGAAGGCCCTGACCACAGAAGCCTCAGGGAAACACCTGCTGGGCTGGGGAGAAGGGTTAGGCAGGAGTGACCTTCTGACCAGCCCTGACTACATGGTGACAATACCAGCAGGGACCTGATGTCCACCTATGGGCCCAACCGGGTCTTAATGATGGAAACAGTTCATATGACACAGGACCACATAACACATGGAATAAGGGGATTGACAGATTCTTCAGATTCTTTGGGCAACTCTGGAACAGAGAACTGCCACTGGGGAGAAGCTCTTGTTCCAAATCAGCCTGACCCTGGAGGCCTAGGGGACACTACACTGCCCACCTGCCCAGCGGGACACTTACCGGATCTCAGGCATTTCATCGCTGAAGCTGCTGAGCAGCAGTGGGATGAGCTTGTGGAAGAAGGAGTATCGGTCACGGAGATTCAGCAGCCATCCCCCCACCACTGAGGTCACTGCCTGCCGAACCTGCCACAAGAGAATAGGGAAGTGTCGCTCATGAGTCCCTGGGAAGGGTGGTACAGAGTCCTGCTGCTGGAGGACTCCTGTCTGCCACACAGAAGCATGGAGATTACCACAGCTCTGGACTTCCACTCTGTCCTTCTCTGCAAGGCCCTAAGCACTGAAATTCTCCCAGGGGATGGGCACATGAAGACATTTCTATTAACAGAAGCACATGGTTTCAAAACTGTCAAGCAGAAAAATCCCAGTACCTGAGGGACATCATCGAAGAGTCTTTGAGCAAAGTGGGAAAGAACATCATCCACCGAATTCCCATTGCCGAACTGGATCACAGTGCCCGTGGCTTCAATGACAGCTACCCGGACCTTCCAGTGCTGGTGGGAGATGGTCTGCATCAGGGGGCTTATCAGGGACTCCGACTGCATGTGGAAGTGCTCTGCGGGATAGGGAGGCTGCTGGTTATGAGATATAGCTGCAGCATGGGCCCTGGTCTGTGGCTACCATCAAACCTTCCTCTGGACTGGTAAATCAGCCTCTGCTAGCTTCAACTCCCACTTTTCCCCTCCAGTGGTGCTGGGAGCTGCCTAGGTTTCAGGCATCCAGGGGGACATGTACACCTATTTCACAAGGTTGGCTCCCTCCCGAGTAAACTTTCAGTTTAACTATCAGCACTAGGCAGGGCCTCTTATTTTTCCAAACTCTAGCCTAGAAGGAAAAAAGGGAAGGCAGATCAAGGAGAGCTGTTAGAATGGTAGAAATAAACAAAAGGGAGGTGGAGAGAAACAGTCTCCCTTCACCCTGGAAGCTAGTGATCTGAGTCAGAAACACAGAAGACACTGGAGTGGAGGAACAAGTTCACAATCTTGAGCTGTCTTTTTCCATATGAGTCCCATAACTTTTGCATAAGATGATCATGAAGTGGGTGTGGCACAGGTCTGCGATTCTAGCACTCAGGAGGCTGAAGCAGACGCATCGTTTAGTTTGATGCTAGCCCGGGCTACACGGTGAGATCACGTTTCGTGCCCCCTCCCATCCGAAATCATCACACGAAGACACCAGCCCACTTTAGTTAAGTTTCTGGAGCTCTAGGTACCCAAGGGAAGAGGATCGGCGCTTACCCGGAGTGGCACGCGCCAGAGCGGCCGCGCACTCGCAACCTTCCCGACGCACCGCGGCGAAGGGATCGAGCAGCGCGCCCCGCAGCGAGCGCACCGCATCGTCCAGGTGGGGCGCGAGCGCGGAGCCGCCCAGGTCCACGGCCAGATGGAGCAGCTGCACGAGGGCAAGACGCAGCTCTTCGCAGGGTTCAGGCGGCGGCCGCGTGGGTTCAGGCCGGGCCAGGCGCGCGGTGAGCGCTGGCAACAGGCGCGGCAGGGCGTCGCGGGGCCGCGCGGCGCGCCGCAGGCCTAAGTCCAGCAGGTGAGCAGCCAGCGCGCGGCAGCCCTCGGCAGGATCCGTCAGAAGTCGCAACAGGCGCGGCAGCAGCAGACGAGCCCAGGGGCCCTGGAAGGCAGCGGAATCCGCTCCGGGCCGCACCGCCTCTTCCAGTGCGTGCTCCAGAGCCTCCAGGGCGCGCCGCCGCCCCAGCTTACTTTCGGTCTCCAGCCCCGGTAGCAGGCGGCCTAGCGCGCGGGTCAGCTCCGCGGCTTCGGGCGCCTCGGCGAAGCCCGCGGCCACCTCCGCCTCCGCCGGCGCCGCCATCTTGAGCGCGTTGCCTGTCTCCAAGGGAACCGGCGCTAGTACGACGGTCGTCGCACGCTTTACGGCAAGACTTCCGGCCGGCGCGGTTGCTCGTGACGGAGTGTGCGCCTCTTAGGAGAATTACTGGGGGAGGGGCAGGGAGTAAGGGGTAATGGGCGGGGCCAGGGGAAGTGGGCGGACAAAGGGCTCAGTGGGCGGAGTGACGGGCAGGAGGACGAGAGAGGGGGCGAAGAGAAAGTGTAGTTGGCTGGGTCCAGAAGTCGAGGGTGGGGCGCGAACCTCGAGGGCGAGGCCGAAGGCAGCAAGCTCCGCAAGGGCCTTGGGTGAAAGAGGTAGTGGGCGGTACGAGGGGGTGGTAGGCGGGACACGGGCCTCTTGGGTAGGGGCTTAGTGTAAAGAGAAGGGAATAAGGGGTAATGGGAGGGTAAAGAACCAAATAGGCGGGGCGTGGACTTTGGGAGCGTTGCCGGAGGTGGCAGGCGGAGCCCGGGCTTTTGTGGGAGGGGCGAAGAATAAGGGTCTAAGGGAAGGGAGCGGGGAAAGGGGTAGTGGGTCGGGTATGGGGTAGGTGGGCGGGGCATGGGCCGCGCGGCTGGCGGACAAGGTTCAATAGGTGGGGTGCAGGTGTAGGGAAGGGACGTAAAGCTCGAGGGTGGGGTGGGGGTCTGAGTAGGGTGAAGCGTGAGGAATGAGGGGCCTGAGACAAGGGCTGATAGGTGGGACGCAGGTCTTGGGGCGTGGCAAATGGCTGGGGGCGGGGCCAAGGGTGGGGCTGGCCTGTCCCTGAGTCTGGAACTTGGCCAGAGTGGCTAAGCTTCCCCATGCCCGCCCCTTCAGGTTCCTTTCCCCAGGGACAGCTTAAGCTGAGGTTCTTAATGATGTAGCTATGGGTGATCCTTACTGGATAACTCAGAGGTCATTGAGAAGTCAGGTGTGGATCTGCCACACGGGTTCTACCTCAGTTTAGGCATGCAGTTATCCTCGATGGCTGGAAGTGTTTTAGGGTGGTATTGCCAGTGGTCAGGGCCCCTGCTGGGCACTTCCTAGTCTTGGTGCTGAGCCTGACTCTGTGCTGCATGACCTTCCCAATAAGCAAAATAGGGGGTGGGTGCTTCTAGACCTGGGCACCCAGACAGGTCACGTCTGAGAACAGTCCTGTAATGTTAGTTGGGTTTTAGAACAGATTTGGCCCTTCTTGTTGTTGATACTAGTTTTGTGGGAAATTGGCGTGAACAGGTGACCCTTAGGTGTTTTGAATGTGGTGTGGAAGCTTTAGGGAACCATGTAAAATGGCTGGGGGTAACAAAAGAGTTTCGAAGAGAGGTGATGGGCTGAGCAAAGGCGTGGTATTAGAGGTGTCTTAAGCCTAGTACATCAGAGTGGGACTGTTTGGAGACAGGATCTTTGCAGATGTCATGATTTAGACATTGGGGCTTAGCTGCTGTCCTCATAAAGGGGAATTTGGCATAGATGTGCAAGCCGTGAGAAGGTGGCTTTGTGAATGTTAGGCGGGCAGACATCAAGCCCAGGGAAGCAGCCCTCCCAAACTTCATCTTAAATGAGCGTCCTGGTATGGGAGGGTTAGGGTCTGCTGTGGAAACTGCAGCTTGTAGTGTTTGTTGTAGCAAGGGGAATTCTTTTTTTTTTTTTTTTTTTTTTGAGATAGGGTTTCTCTGTGTAGCCCTGGCTGTCCTGGAACTCACTCTGTAGCCCAGGCTGGCCTCGAACTCAGAAATCC
>JADRCD010153466.1:0-43692 GCA_019843815.1 Montemys delectorum
TTTTTTTTTTCCACAGAGAAGACTACAGCTTCACGGCTTACGCCACCATCTCGTATCTGAAGGTGGGACCCAGAGCTAGTCTTCTGAGCAACGAAGCCCATGCTGTCACTATGCAAGTGAAGAGGCCCGCAGAGAGCACCATTAGGGTAACTGGCTATTCATTTTCAATGTGTGCCTGCTTCTCTGTAGTTCTTTACTAGGCTTGGTTAGACACAATGTCAGTTTTCTTCCTATGTTTTGATATTGGACAGATAAGAGTGCAGGGCTTTAGACTGAGTGGCCCAGTGTAGAGTGGGGAGTGGGGAGTGGGGGTGGGGGGTGCAGGGCTGTAACTACCTGGAATGTGAGGACCACAGATTAAAGTCTTAATCCCAGGAGACACTTCCCTCTGAACAGTGGGTGGGATCTGTTGTGGTTAGGAAGTTACTATGACTTAGTAATAGAAGTCCTTTCTGTGACCCTGACAACCAGAGCTCCATTCCTGAGACTGACTGCTGCCCTCTAGTGGGGGAGGACCTATTTCTGTCAGTTGTCTTCTGACATCTATGGTAAAAATGTCAAAATAAAGTCTGCTTTCCAGAGGTGGCAAGTCCGTTAACTGAGTGCTGTGGCAGCCTCTGGAAACTGCATGTCCTCTTCAGAGTGCCTACTATCCTGGCATGGACTCATCCTTTACAACATCCTCTTTACTAAAGATAATTGCCCATATTTGAGTAGAACTATGTAGGTAGGAACCAGGCCCCTTAAATAGCTGATGATTCCGAAGGAGTATTCTGAGACTTTGAGCTCATGAGAAAACTCAATGGCTGAAGGTTACCAGGGGACTGCTTTGCCATTGTGTTGCAGGCCGCATCATCTGAAGCTTGTCAGTTGGAACAAGTGGATTCGAAGGGGGAAGAAAAAAGCTCAGGTAACTTCCAGAAGTCTAAAACCAGGCTTCAGCCATCTGGCTCTAAGAATGCAGGTGCTAAGAAAAGAAAACTTGATGATGCCTGAGTGTTACTTAATCTTGTATAATATAACTGTTTATGTATGTTTATGTCTGGGTCACTTTTATAATCAGCTATAAGTTTTGAAACAACTTCATGTTTTATACCTATAAAGCTGTATTTTCAGAGCTTACCTTATACAATAATGAAAAATACAACTTTTATGTAAAGTTGTCTAAATGTAATATATCTCACAGTAAGTCCACATAAGTTTTGTAAGCCCGTTTGCCTTGTTGTAACTAGCTGTTATCTTCTGATGTGACTCTCCTTTAAAGCAGTACTATGCTGACATGGGCTCACCTTTCCAAGTGGGTGACATTTTAAGCTGAGCAATGTAGACGACTTCTGGTGAGAAAAGCTGCAGTTATAATTCAGATAAAAACAGTCATCAGTACCAAGTGTATCAGCAAGAATGTTCTGCATATTCTAAGTAGATCAAGACAGCAAGCCTCCTGAAACCCCAGACTTACTTTGATGTTCAGGCAAACAAAGGATCTGGTGTATTTGTATGAATCAAGGTTTATTGTCAACTCTGTATTAGGAATGTTCATGTGCAAATTAGTCATTAAATGAGTTCATCCCTAGAATTTTGTTTATTTCTTTCCAACCTCGACTCTGGCTTCTGCATTCTCTCCTTGAGTGCCCATTCACTCTGTGTGGTTGTTACGTTTTCCCATTAACTTTCTTTTCTCCTTATTTTGTACTTTGTATTCCTGAAGAGATTCCAATTTCAGTCAAAATAATCCTCTATATCAATATTTGGATCTAGGAGATCCTCCCCATATGATGAAAGATCCATTTGGTTTAAAATTAAATTTTCAAATGTTTCCTCTAAGTCAGTTTCACCAATTAAGACAGCTCCCATCATTCGTCCGTTCTGCATGACGACTTTAACATACTCTTGTCCTCTGGTGCACCTCAGCATTAACTCATGATCTGAGCCCAGGCCTTGGGCGTTGTATTTCCCCAGCAACACAACCTGTATCACAATGAATAACATAATGTCCAAGTTATCTGTGTCATGTTAACTTAGACAGAAAAACTATTGCGTACAGTTACAGTGAGGGGCTCCAAGGAAAGCTCGTACATGGCATGGATATACTGTGTGGATAATACTGGCACACAGCCTATAGTCATATTAAAAAGTCAGTGACTATATTCATTATTAATATTTTAACATTAAAAGTAGAAAATGTATGTAGATGAAGTCTTTATGAATGATAGAGCTGTCTCATGAATGAGCACACACAAAATGAACCCACATTTTCCTAGAATCATGGCTTAAAGATTTAATAAAGAATTGAGATTGTTGGCACGTTTGGAAAGAGGAGACCTATCTCAGTCTGATAGAGAACTGAAAAAGGTAAATATCTGTCAGAGTTCTTGGCTCCTTTATGATGTCTGTGTGTGTGTGTGTGTGCGTGTACATGTGTGTGCTTGCGTGCGTGTGCGTATACGTGTGTGCTTGTGCCCAGGGAGGTCAGAAGAGGGTGTTAGATCCTCTGGAGGTAGGTGGCTATGAGCTCTCTAAAGTGGGAACAGGGAACTGAACTCAGGTCCTCTCAAGGTTAGCAATAGTCACTGAGCCATCTTTCCAGTCCCTGATGTCATTTTTGACGTCACTGACACTATAATATTTGAAAGAAGAGCCATAGTTGCCATACTTTGGAGCCAAAAGGCCAGCCATTCCCTTGACTGTCTCACCTTATAGTTAAAGAACTTTGTGACATGAGCGAACAGTTCAAAGCTGAAATCCATGTCAATAGGCTGTCCCGTACTAGCTGCCGCCATACACTTGGCTGCATAGCACCCCATCTGCCGTGCCTGTGTCCACAATCTCATCTGAAATAGCAGGAAATGGTACTTTTAGTTATCATCTGAAAAATATGTGTGCACGCAGGGCATATTCGTGAGTAGGAATATGGGTACATGCATGCCGTGGTACACAAATGTTAGCGGATGCCTTGAGTCCTTGACCTCCACTCTGTTTGAGCTGGGGGTCTATTTTGTTGTTTTTCCATTGAGGACTCTGGCTTAGCTGGCCTCCTGGCTCACTGAGACTCCCACCTCACAGTATGAGTACTGGAGTATATTAGCTTGTGCTGAATCCAGCTTTTACATGTGTTCAGGGAACTCAAATCTTCTGTGGCAAGAGCTTTTATACCCACTTTAACTACTTCCTCTGCACTAAAGTTTCAATTTTATAAATTCCCTTAAGTGTACTTCCAGTGAGTTTGTTCTAGATAGTGTTATCTTTAGTGGTCACAAGTGAACACCAATCAAGATGGTATTTGCTAATTCTAAGTGCATCAAACATGAAAGGATAATATCCAGTTGTATATATGAATATAATTTCCACTAATAAGATGAAGCATTTTAGGTGTTATGAGGTGGGACAAAATGTCATCAGTCCCTGCTCCAAAGTCTGTCCTGTCCCCGGGCCTTTGCTTCTTAGTGACAGTGACAGCCTCTGAGCTGACTCTGGTCAGACAGACACAGATGGACTGCAGGCGCTGATCCTTACAAGTCACCTCAACTTCTTTATGGCAGTGCTTATCTCTTCTTTATGATGTTTTCATTACATTTTACATAGGTTTTTTTACTCTCCTAATATAAGACAGAAATAGTAGGAGTGGGAGTGACAGGAGAGTAAAATACTAATAAAGCATTTACATATTTAATTCTTCTCAGCTTCAGGTTCATCTGAAATAAACACTAATTCTGCCCCGTGGTGATTGGGAGGACAGGCTGGCTTTAATCCATTAGTTCCCTCTGTCTGTCTACCCCTCTGTGTGGAGGGTGTTCCTAATGCTGACCTCCTGTACAAATCACAGCTGCAGCATGAGCTTTGGGCATGTCCAGAAAGTGTTCACTTTTTATCAAGTCTCTGCTATAGAGCAGACAGAGCATAGCACAGCCAGATGGGCCTCAGAAAAGCCCACAAAGCCACAGCACTGGAACTACCTGGCCGGCCTGTCTGACCTCTGACACTGCTGCCAGATACCATCTCCAGAGTTCATACTGGAGAGCTGAGTGACCAGTTTTGAAAGGATCACAAACACTTCTTAATATTTAACTAAGTTCAAAACTTTATGCCAGGCTACATTCATAGCTATCCTGGATACAAGCTATGGGTTGGACACATCTGACAGAGTTCATTGAGCCTGCAACTCTTTTAGTCTGCATTGGGTGATGTAAAGCAAATTAGGATGTGAAACCAGGAGATTCAGAATAAGGGGTATTTTTATTTTGAGCTGTTTTCCCACTGTATCAAATTATAAAGATATCATTGCTCTGGAGGGGCTAAGCAGAAGAGAAATGTTAACGTCCACAACTTTATAAATCTATAAATCTACTATAATACTAAGTGACTTTAACGTGGGAATCTAGTTACACATCAGAAATCAGCTCCAACGGCTTCCACTTTAAAGTAGAAAAGCTGGAACAGACAACTGGACTTAGCAGTTGCTCATGCTTTATTTCATATGGACTAACAAACATGGTTATACACGCAGGCTCACCTGTTGCCATACTGGACTTGGCTGCCAGCATGCAGTGCAGATGTCTCCAGCAGCATAGATATCAGGAAGTGATGTGCGCATCTTGTCATCCACTCTCAGGCCGCCATCTTCTCCTAGATCAAACTAAAGAATTTTCATTACCATAATGAGCAAGTCAGGCCTGTTCATGCCAACAAATGCCAGTCTCTGATCAGAAAGGTAAAGTAATTGCAGAGTACACACACACACACCTGGCCTGACTGTCCAGGGAGTCAGTTCCTACTGAACACATCTAAATGTCCCAGAATTACAACATCAAAAATACCCAATAGTCAATGTTTACCCCATCCCTAATCAGAACATCAAAAATACCCAATAGTCAATGTTTACCCCATCCTAATCAGAAGAACTCGAAGACTTCAAAAGCTGGAATGCTAGCAGAACAATCTGTGAGCTTTACTCTTAAGAACTCATACAGGTCAGTCTGGCACCAACTTTTTGATAAACGAAGTGGCCGCCATGGCTCTAGATGACCTTAAGCTGGATGCTAACTGCTGGATGCTAAGTAGAAGAGAGTACTGTAAATCATTGCTGCTGCCATCTTAGGTTACAGTTAATACTAAAATGATGGCTGTCTGAAACCTAGACAGGATAAAGAAATAGGTAAGTGGATAGAATTCACCTACATTGTTTCTATGAAGAAAGGGGTGTACATTTGGGGTGACTCCTGTAGCACTGATGAGGAAATCACAGCCGTAGATTTTCCCATTGGTCAGCTCCACATATACAGGCCACATCTCTGTAAAGAAAAGGAAACGATTCCCAAGCGTCATCTCTAGCACTTATCCACAGCATCCTGTGAATGTGACGGTAATGGAGAAAAGGCAGACAGCTGCACAAGGAAGGCCACTTTATTTTCTGAAGGTCCTCTGACCAGGACAACTGAGCGCAATGACAGTCTTGTACTTGGCAGCTTCAAAAGCATGGTATTCTAAAGGACATGGGCATAGACATGGTCATTTTCTAAACTACTTTGGAAACAATTTGATTAACATTTCATGTCACTCAGTGCTTAATCCTCTCTTTTTTCTTTTTCTTCCTTTTATCAATGATTTATGTATGTGAGTACACAGTCCCTCTCTTCAGACATATCAGACGAGAGCATCTGATCCCATTACAGAGGCTATGAGCCACCATGTGGTTCCTGGAAGTTGAACCCAGAACCTCTGGAAGAACAATCTCTTAACTGCTGAGCCATCTCTCCAGCCCTCCTTCTTTTTCTTCTTCATGTTTCTCCTCACTGTGCAGTCTCTCTGTGAACTCTACCATCCCTTTTCATACAAAAAACTGGAAGGCTACAGAACATTAGTTGCCTGACAGCAGTGTTGATTATTCACAGGATTGTATGTGGAGGAGTTTACATCTCACAAGTGGTGTAGAATAAGTCTGGTAATCTGCACTTAGTCCCAAACACACAGATTTTTAAATTTAATGTAGAAGGCATGATACTTATGAAAGCTGTTTTGTTTGGATCTGTGAAACCCTGACTGAATGGGTTGGGTCATTATGGTCCAAACGCTGTCAACCCAAGTAAAAAGGGACGTTGCATAGTATGGAATTTATTAGAAAACTTACCTGGTAAGCAGTGAAATGAGGGCCTGTGGTCACTGACTTTTTTTAGACCAAATTTTATATGAAAATATGCAGCTTAAAATATAGCAGGATTAATATAAATAATAATTTTTCTTTTACCTTTATCAGCGGTAACTGATTTATGGTGAGCCTTTGGAAAAGCCAAGGACGACTTCTTCATTATCTTAAATTCCTCTTGAAGGTATATTTTCTTTACTTCACATTTGGTTTCAATGTGAATACTGTGGGAAAACTGGAAGCAAAATAAATACTGGTCAGGATGACTCAGACAGTGCCTTTGTAGACAGTGACAAACAGAGCCCACTCATCCTTCCCAGTAAGCCTCCCAGGGTCTGAGTGGAACAGGAGTGAGCAGGAGCCATCCAGCACCTGAAAGGCCAAGCATGACATGGCAAGTGGAAGAGGGGGGCCTGGAGATGACATCTACAGAGCTTCAGTGCGGTCGGTCGCCCTGGCCGTGTGCTGTATCACCGGGGAGTACTGGGGAGATAGCAGCAGGCAGCAGTGTTTACTGAAGGACTCTAAAAACCTTCAGCAAATGTTCAAGTGCGATCTTACAAGACCCAAGAATCCAGGAGCAGCGATTTCATGTCACTCCTATCCCCAATTAGATATCATTTAACCAGCTCCCCTCCCATCCACTTAAACCTGAAAGTTTCAAAATAAATAAGACATATTCCTGTAATAAGTAAATGACAGCTTTTTTTGTAACCTAAAACATTAAAATATATGTAAAGGTAAGTGATAGCACGTCATCTGCTTATTCAGTTAAAAAAATGAAATCCATGTTTGCCTCCACCTAATAACCTTGTAAGATCAGTGTGAGCATCAAAGCGACTGTTAGCAGGAGACCAAGAACTGCGGTTATCCATGTATCTGTGTGTAGGTGTCCGTCTCCAGCTGAACAGCTGTCTTAGACAAACTTCCTACTTGCTGTTTTGGGTGGCCAACTGGGACAGTGGCTTTGAAGACTGTTCCTGCATGGTATAATTTAAGTCAAGTGACTCAGAAATGTGGAGTTTGGACAGGTTTCACTGGGTTATGGAAACATACCTCTTCGGTTCCTTTCAAAGCCAAGCCTCCGTGCCAGTCTGGTCCAAGGGCACTGCCCACATAATCAGCTTTAGATTTGGTTCTGCTTTCCTTTTTTGCTTCTAAGAAATGAATACAGATGATTTTAAAACTGCTGGGCAAAGAATCTCCAACACCTTTGTGCAGTGTCTTGATTCTCACATTCACACGTGTGGCATGGTGGCACTGTCATTCTATTAGCAGCTTTCTTCATGGAGTGCTCTGGGACACAGCTGCACGCAGAGCGGGTAACCATGCACCTATGCAATCTGTGAGCACCCAGTGTGTCTTCTCAGCCAACTTGCTAATTAAGAGTCCAAAAATTAGCCATTATATTTTGAATTCTGTCAATTTGTATTGTCTCCAAAATTTAGAAAATTCACTTTGACTTTTATAAGCCAAAAACTTCTTGGAAGATTATTAAAATTAAACTACTGCGTATTGTTCCCAGTGGATTTTGTAGAAAATAGTCATGGATACTGCTCAATGTAGCAACTGTTGTGCAAATGGGCTGCTCAATTATTTTAAATTCCCATTTATATTAAGTGTATATTTTCTATTTTTAATTAACTAAAAAGAAACTTGTTCAAAATTTGTTTTGTTTTGCTTTTGAGGTTGCTCTTACTCTGTAGCCCTGGCTAGCTCAGAACTCAGAGAGCCTGCCGCTCGTGTTCTGTGATTAAAGGTGCATGCCACCATGCCCTTTTATACTTAAAAAAAAAAGAAAACGTGTGTTCGTGTTTTGCCTGCATGTATATCTGTCCGTATTTCTGGTTCCCTTGGAGGCCAGGAGGGTTCTGGTTCCCTTGGAGGCTAGGAGGGTGCTGGGTCCCTTGGAACTAGAGTTGCAGATGTGATGGGCTTCTATGTGGGCACTGGGAATTAAGTTTGGGTCTTCTGAAAGGTCAGCAGTTACACTGACCCATCTCTTCATCACTGTATATTTTCTTTCTTTTCTTTTTTAAAATTAATTATTTTACATTCCGTATTTTATCCCCCACCCCTTCACTCTCTGTTCCACATCCCATACCTCCTCTCCAGCCCCCTGTCTCCATGTGGATGTCCCTACCCCCCACCCCACCTGACCTCTAAACTCCCTGGGGCCTCCAGTCTCTTGAGGGTTAGGTGCATCATCTCTGAATGAACACAGACCTGGAAGTCCTCTACTGTCTGTGTGTCGGGGGCCTCATATCAGCTGGTGTATGCTGCCTGCTTGCTGGTCCAGTGTCTAAGAGATCTCAGGGGTCCAGATTAATTGAGACTGCTGGTCCTCCTACAGGATCGCCCTTCTCCTCAGCTTCTTTCAGCCTTCCCTAATTCAACAACGGGGGTCAGCTGCTTCTGTCCATTGGTTGGGTGCAAACATCTGCATTTGATTCTTTCAGCTCCTTGTTGGGTCTTCTGGAGTGCTCCCTATGTATTTTCTAATCTGAACATTCCATATAAAGATGAAGAAATAACCACATTCCTGCCTCCTGAATACTTTTTTTTTTTACATTTTTATTAGATATTTTCTTTATTTACATGTCATCCTGAATACTTTTTACTGAATTTTCTTATAGTTAAAAAATACAGTTTTTCATCTGTGAATGAAATGAGCCAGATACTGTACTTACCTTCAACTGTATATATAGTTCTTTTATGTGCAAGTTTAGCCTCTGATTTTTCAGACATGAGCTTGGAAGTCAGAAACTCTGCTGCACCCGCGTCAAAGAATGTATTCCCAATGGCTTTATCCTTTATGGCCCAAATTACTTCACAGCCTTCGATTTCATACCTAGGAGGAATGGTAGAGTTTCCTGTAGAGAGGCCAGGAGGATTCCTGCACACTGTTCTGGCAGCAGAGGGGCTGGGCGTGGGCTGCTCAGAGCACTGTAGTTCACTTTAGGGCAGTAAGCGTTAACGGAGAGTGAGTACTAAAGCAGGCTTAGCCACTTTACTGGATAAACCTAGTGATGGCATGTGCTGTACATCACAATGACTGTCATTCTGGTGATCAGTGAACACCAGCACCACATCATTTTGCTTCAGGGGTTCGAGGAGTAAGCAGCACTTTATCTGGGTGCAAAGGAAGCAGTAACAATAGATGGATGGGTATGACATCATAGAACTGAAAACACTGCTTCATCCCGTGCCTTTTCTAGCTGCTCATGTTAAGAAAGCTGGCAGGAGACTTGCAGGCTAATATCTTCACGCAGTTGCAATGAACTATCATCTGCTTTAAATTTTTGGTATTTACTAAACTTGAAATTTCTTAAGATGAAAATATTTTGTAGTAATGTGTTCTCATTTCTTCAAACCACAAATTTAGACATAAGAATAACACATCCTAACGAGCATGACAAACTGGGTTTTGCCAGCTAGACAGGTAATGTAGAAATAGTGACTAGAAACTGCTAAAGGTACACACATGTAGGTCATGAAACCATGTTCACTTGTGCAACACATCATGAGTCAAACCTGCCCAGGTCAAACACACTCTAGACCTTCCATGTTTAGGTGAATATTTCTGCAAGTTGAGCTTTGCCTTTGAAAACATGGGTGAAGCACGTATTTGCTTTCTCATCCGCCAATTGTCATGTAACCTGAGAGGACGCTTCAGTGTTGGAGACATACTTACGCCAGCTCTAGAGCAATGCCACCGTTCCCGACAATCATTATCCTCCTGGCTTTTGTAAGTTCTTTCTGAAATTCCTATGTTAGGAAGAAAAATGAGATTGCATTTTGACAGCACACAAGCATCATTGATAATATTTGAATCATGGGTATAGTACAGGGTTTACAGGGGGACGACAAACTAAAACGTATTCCCCCGTGCCAGAGTACCCATTCCCAATTACCATTATGGCCTCTCATTGCGCCTGGGATGTCACTTGTGGTCATGACAACAGCATTTCTCTAGAGTTCCCTTGTCCTTCTGTCACCCTTTAAGGCCCTTGGCGCCTCAGCCAGAGACACTGTTTAGTGAGATCACCACACACTCAGCTCTGACTGCATCTGCTACTGTTGGCAGGCAGATCTTGGTCACAGGCTTCCCCAGAGTCCCTTGCTTCCCCAGTTCTAGGGACTGAGAAGCAGGGCACATGGATCAGGAGTCGTTGGCTTTAGCGGGTACTAACGATGACTGGGGAGAGCTACTTAACCTCCTAAGCCCTGTGGTGCACATTAAAAGGAACAAAGGCACCATGTCTTCCAGTGTCTATGTAGGAATGATGGGAACCATGTACACAAAGCTTAAAGAGTAGCAGGGACAGAAACAGTCTAACATTAACTGGAAAATGTTACCATTTTAGGACAATTTGTGCCTCTTGTACCACCTTTTCTCACACCACCCCCCACTCCCCCCAGGCCAAAATAAAATAAAAATAACAATAGAAATTAAGGTGATCCGAGTAGCCTGTGGCGCTCTTTCTGACACTTTTACGAGTACACATGTTCCCTGCTATAGAATAACATCAGAACAGAGATTTCACTGCTCCCCTCTAACCACTGCCATGAAGTTCATATAAAAACTTACATCATCAACTAAAACTGACTCACAGTTCTCATAGGCCTTCAGGAAAGCCTATGACAAATGGGCACAGAGATGAAAGGCACCTCGGATGCACTGAGTATTTATTTACCTTAGAACCGTGGCTCTCAACCTATGGGTCAAACGACTCTTTCACAGGAATCGCATATCCTGCATATGAGATGTTTATATTATGATTCATAACTAGCAAAACTCCAATTCTGAAGTAGCAGTGATTAGGGGTCCCCACAGCATGAGAAGGCTGAGAAGCTCTGCCCTACAGGAACTGTACACGAGGAACCCTCAGGAGTTCCCCCAGAATAAGGAAACCATCCCTCTCTCATTCTCCTCCCAACTTGTAACACGGATACTGATCTATATTCTCTGCAATGTTTAAAGAAACATTAACACAACCCCCTGATGCACACTGTCTGTATGCACCCCAGTTAATATTCCATGCCCTCCCTTCACTCACGCAGCTGTGTCTGTAGCAGGCTCCTGGGAGTCACACACACTCTCCCGAGGAGTCAGTGAGTTTGTGGGCTAGCTGGCTAAGCTGAAGCAGTCCCAGGTGTGTGTGCTCTGGTAATGTGCACCTAAGTGTTCATATGAAGCTAGTTGGCTCTGCTAAAGTTTCCTCTAAAGTCTCAAGGAATTAAGGTAACAGCAGTGTGGAGAAAATCGCTAGCTGCTTTTAAGAATATGGATCATATAAACGGAAAGTAGCCACATCCTTGCTGGGTGTGGAGATGAGTCCAGAAAGCTTCTTGGGGACAAGCAGGGATGAAGCCTGACGGATCTAGAGTGAAGGGCGCCATGCTGCATGGAAGGAGTGTGCTTTCTGGGAGGGCTCGCCTGATACAGGGCAGAGCAGCAAGCCAAGCAAGTCCTACAAAGACCCTGCAAATATTATTGATGTGATTCCTTGCTGGGGAGTTACTGGGAAATCTCAGTATGATTTACCTTTGGAAACATAATTGTTATACTGTTAGGTGCAAATCTCACATTCCAATATGGAGTGATGAACACGTGTTGACATAAAAGATAATGCCAATCACTGTCTTTGTGTCTCATTAGCAACGTGAAGTTGTTGGTGGTAAAGCATAACCATTCTGTGGCCTCTGAATGATGGCAGGTCAGAACTGCCTTTTGTGTGACACTATGGGAGTTAATGGTCAGTGAAGCACTGGGTTCATAAGGAGACCTCACTCTCCTTTTCTCAGACCCACCCTACCTGAGCACTGTCCGTATCACGGATTCCTAGCACGTACGGATTTCCCTCACAGATTAACTTTGGCTTAGCTCCAGCACACAGACAGAGTTTCTTATATACGTACTCACAGCCATCTTCTGTGGAGATGCACTGTAAACACAGGGCAATAAAAGCAGAAAAGGGTTAGACAAAAGCAAACCAAGATGTACTAGAGGCTGCCTCTTGGGGGCGCTCCATGCTCAGAGTGATTACAGCTCATTGAGGGGGGTGATACGCACTGGCCATAATTTATGTGGAGACTCAGATGGAAACTAGGCTTCCTCCTCTGAAACAAAGAGTTTTGCATTAAGAGAATCTCAGGATTATGCTGACCTCAAATGAAAATGATCTCCCCCCACTCCCACTTCTAAAGACTGTGATTCTAACTGTATTATACCTTAATAATCTTTATACTTGTAATGGATTCAAATGATCAGTGGATGTTGAAGTTATAATATCTTTTGAAAAATAAAATATTAAATGTATTAAGATAATATTTTTATTATTAAGTACAAGTAACAATAGCTTTAGTAGTATTTACTAGCTTTAATAGTAAGGATTTTATATGTGTGCACTTTTTAAAAAAAAGTATACATTTAAGAAAATGCTTTTGTTCTGTTTTTGAGGCAGGGTCTCATACAGCCAACACTGGCCTCTAATTTCTTGTGTATCTGAGGATGAGCTTGAAGTCCCGATTTTCCTGTCTCCCCTCTTGCATCACGGGTACACACTAGGCCTGATCATGGAGTGTTGTGTTTCAATTCAAGTGAAAAACATGCTAACCTCAAAAACTATGGCTTTAAAGTTATGTCAACTTTAGTGAGTCTAAAATTACATTTTGTTCCTTAATGTGGGATGAAAAATCCACATATAACTAGTACTTTTTAGAAGGTAAACAACTGATAAGTACTTGACACTATGAGAATGTGGATGGTGAATGAGTTCACATCTGTGCCAGATGTATGATTTGTAAACTCTGGAAATCACAGTATTCACTCCCCACTGAGGCTTTTATTACCCACAATACTCTTCACAAATGAGTAATCCCATTATCCAACAGACTGTAGCTCATACAGAAACTCTGTACTAGTCTTCCTTCAGAATTTGGTCTGGCAAACAGAAGGCAAAGTCACTGACTAAAGTTTTAAACTAATTCACAATTAGATGGGTTAAAATGTCAAACATTTTTTAAATCAGCTATTGCTAACTTTTTGGAAGTAGCTGTGGAAGTCCAAGCTGGCATGGCAGTGACACATCTATTGTCTCAGGACTGAGAGACAAGGCAAGAGAATCAGGAGTTCAAGGACAACCTGAGCTACATAAGAACAAAAGCCAGAAGTCCTATAAACTAACAGGTGGCATACAAGAGCTGGAGATTGGAATCACACGTGGGATGCTTTGGGATGTCACTGGGAGACATTCTGATTTGTAAGTGTCCCTGTATACTATGCCTTTAAGAGCTCATGTCCACTTGTAAAAAATAACTGAGCTATTATCTGGACTCTGTTTCCATAACAAGGAGTATTCACTGTGATCTGGAGTTCAATTTTTTTGTCTTTCATAGAACAAGGCACTTTTCCTTTGTTTCTAGTGAACTGTGTTTTGCTCATAACTTAAGAGCTGCTTATAGAGACAACTCTAGGCACCCTTCCCATCCTCTTAAAGCTCACCTGTAGACACAGCATCCTCGAGACTCCTTACCTGATCCTTCTCATGTGTGAGGAGGAACAACATCTCGAGGAATTAGTAAACTAGCTCAAACCTGGAACCTTTTCCAATTATTCTGTCCCTGCCAACCTGGCCCTACTTATCTTGGGCAACTGCAAGTGGGTTGTAATCTGAGGTTGGCCAAGATCTACTTGTTCCATCTCACTTCATCCTCAACATTAATGTTAGATGTATCTTACTTAAAATACTGTACTATCCACACCTTTACAATGTCAAATAACCCTGATATCACTCAATCTTATTTACGCATGCTTGCTCACTAGCCTCCCTTTCCATAACCTGCTAATCCCACTGACTCATTGTCTTCCCATTTCCCTCGGTGGGCTCTATGGTTCTTAGAATGCCCTTTTCTACTTGCAAAACTCTTAACTCACTATCTTTAAAAAGCCCAGCTCAAGCATGTCGTTCCCTCTGAGAAGTCTTACTAGATCTTAGCCATCTGAGCTTTGATGATAATTTCATGACTGTACCTTTTGTACACTATTATAATGTAGTCTACACTCCCCATGACACTGACAATTCATAGGACCAAGCACCCTTTGTATGTCAGTACCTTGTGTTGGACCTAGGATCATGGGTATTCTACAAACACCACCAGAATCTAAGTGTGTAAACTGAAGCGCTCTTCCCAGCTGGTAACTTTTCTAATAACGGGGAAGGATGGTTCTAGCCTATACAGTTTAGAGGCTTAGATAATGGTGGAGACAGACATATATTTAGGAGAAAAGAAGCAAATTCTGGGATTTAACAGTGCAAAAATATCACTTAACAAGAAAAAGTCTTACATGTTCTTCACTCTTCAGCTGCTTTACTCCAGATTCTATGACCTTAATGTTGGGAAAGCGACTTTCCAGCATGGTACTTGGCTGTTCTTCAACATCAAATTCTTCCAGTACTTTAGAAACCTTTATGAGATCAAATAGACTTTTACATACACACTTTAAGGAGCTATTCCTTTGTCTTATATGGAACTGTTTCATACTCGTGAACAAGGCTAGCCCATTGCAGTACTGTGGTTTGATCTCTTATGACCCCAAAATCCCACAAGGTAAACGTCTGGCGGGCTCTAGGAGGTGAAGCCTAAGGCAGGGACATTAGGCTCCTTGTGGAGGAACACACCAACTCAGTGTCTCCTCCCTCTGCTCCTCAGCCTGCATGCAGTGGGCTGCTTTGTTCTACTTGCAGGCTGGAGAACACTCAGCCACCTAATCATGGGCTGACAGATCCCTTTGCTCCTCTTTCGTCCCGTCCCTTGAGGCTGACACTCTCATGCCAACACTTTGCCATGTTGACAGAAAGTGGATTAACACATGCATTATACAGTGGAATGAGAACTGGGCTCAACCACAAACAATCCTCCATACCCTACAGATCACATTCCCTAGTCTATGTGATGGTACACAGAACCCTGCAGATCACCGATTAACCTTGGGTGCTCTTCAAACATTGCTTGGAAACCTGACCATATGGCTTTTGCAATATGCCTATTTTTCAGGAGCTTTTTACATTTTGTTTTTAGTTACCAAGGAATGTAGAGACCTGTATGAATACACACAGTGATATTTGTCTTATTAAGAGACAAAAGTTAAAACTTCAGAATTTTCTAGTTCAGTTAAAAGTAACTGTATCTAACATACATCAAACAATTGAACATAGAGACTTTTAGTGGAAAGAAAAGCTTCAGACTTCTCAAGACAGGACAAATTCAGTGAAAGGGAAGTGTGTTACACTTTGTAAACATAGTTAAGTGTCCCAGAGTTTCTTACCTGCTTGAAGTTTGTAACTGCTTTGATAACAGGAGAGGCCGTGACTAGGACAATGTCTTCTTCTGGGAACTCCATGGCCAGCTGGATTGTAATGAGGAAGGATAGGAGAGATGACATAGGCATTACTGAGCAAATGATGGTGTCATCACACTATGGTGGTGTAAGTAATACAATGTCAATGTTTCACACGTACAATCATGTTATTCTGAGTGTTAGCCACAATGGTACAGCACTGGCAATGTCAAACCCTTACAGTAGTTAAGATGAACAATACAATCACGTTAAAGGTGAACAAAGACCTGAACATGTAAAACCACTACAGCACTATCTTTGGCCGACTTATTCTGTACACCGGTTTAAAGCTATACAGCAAATTACAAACTGCCTACTTCCATTTGTTTTATTTTTTTAAAGTATTATTTATTTTATGTATATGAGTACACTGTAGCAGTCTTCAGATGCACCAGAAGAGGGCATTGGATCCAGTTACAGATGGTTGTGAGCCACCATGCGGTTGCTGGGAATTGAACTCGGGACCTCTGGAAGAGCAGTCAGTGCTCTTAACCACTGAGCCATCTCATCAGCCCCTTCCATTCATTTTAAAATAATGTTTTTACTTGCCTTCCCTGAAGATAAAACTAAAGCAAGGCTCAGCTATGAAACAGAGTCTCAGCATGCCTCGCTCCATAGCCTTCACACTCCCTCTCTGACTAGTACATATTCAGGGAAGACAGAGGCATTTAACCTTAGCTCAACAAAAGGCAAAGACTTGACATGCAGCTGTTCCATTATTTCTACCTTTTCCCTACACTTTGGAGGGGAATCGCTTGCTCATCTTGGATTCCATTCCACTGCCTGTTATTCCCATGAAGCTCAGCATCCTCAAATCACATACCCTTAGGACATATAAGTCCTTTGACTCAACCTATTTGAACATCCTATATTTGAGCACTCTCTGCCTTTGTTTCCTTCTCATACTCTGTAATCTATCGTGAATATTTATTGTTGGAACAAGTCCTCAAAACGTTATACTCCTGAGAACAATTTACAAGTTAGCTTCCTGCTTCATACAGCTGTCAACTACTGATCCTTAACACACACACACTGCAGCTAATCGAATTTATAAAGCCTTCATCCCCATCTCGAAACCATCTACTTGCCTACTTTCATTATACACAACCTGTCACATCAGCCTATGTGCTCTGAGCTGTCAGTCTTCCTTGCTTCTCTCTCATCAGCTTCACTGCTTGCAATTTAAGTTATGCTTTTTTTTTTCCATGCAGGCTACACTGTGGAGTATGCTTTTCTTCTCTATCTGGTAAATCATACATATTCTTTGTTTGACAGAAGTTAATTTACCACTTACTTTATTTGACTCCTATCAGTAACTCCTAAGATTAAGATAACACAGTGATGACGTGACTTGGAATCTGAACTCTTTGATGGGTAAACAGGAGATGCACCATCCAAGTATAACAACTCAAAAAACCACTTCCTTCTACTATTTCTAGTGACTTCAGTGGTTGATGACTGCAACAAAATAGTTCTTTTTGTAATGTGCACATGTAAACACATCTGATTCATTTGTTTATCATAATTAGAATCTCCTCATCTGTAGTCCTTTGCCCCAAACTTCAGCTAGACATGAAATTTTATCTTTGGAGTGCAAGGTAACTTCAGAATTATTATTATTGTTGTTGTTGTTATTATTATTATTTGGTTTTTCGAGACAGGATTTCTCTATGTAGTCCTGGCTGTCCTGGAACTCATTCTGGAGACCAGGCGGGCCTCGAACTCAGAAATCTGCCTGCCTCTGCCTCCCAAGTGATGGGATTAAATTCTGCCCGGCTCAGAATTATTTATTAATGACGTGTTACCTATCAAGAAACTAAGTTTCGGGCTGGCAAGATGGCTCAGTGGGTAAGAGCACTGAGTGCTCTTCCGAAGGTCGCGAGTTCAAATCCCAGCAACCACATGGTGGCTCACAACCACCCGTCATGAGATCTGATGCCCTCTTCTGGGGCGTCTAAAGACAGCTGCAGTGTCCTTATGTATAATAATAAATAAATCTTTTAAAAAAGAAACTAAATTTCATGTGTGAAGGAAATCTGAAAAGCAGGAGAATTTTCTGTTCAAATGCCAAGGCCTCCTGCCCACTTGCACACCATTCGGCCCGGAGTCTGGTTCGCCTTTGGATTCTTAGCTAATCAATCAGGCACTTTCTACTCCGCCGGGTCCCAAAACGCTCCAGCAGAGCTGTGCAGCGCTGCACCCCCAACCGGCGCGCAGCCGAGTGGGCGTGGCGAAGGCCGGAAGAGCGACCCGCGAAGCGGTCCGCCGCCAATCTCCCGTGACCAGGCCTCCCGGGTCCAGGCGGGGCGCAGCGCAGCACGCGCCGACGAACCTGCTCGGCACACGTGACGCCAGCGATGCCGCCTCCTACCACCACGAAAGTCCCTGCGGGTCGCGCGACCTCCATGGTCCCCGGGGCCTGTTGGCTGACTGTACACTGGTGAAAGTTCCAGCGACTTCCTACCCGGAAGAGACGCTGCCCGAAAGGTCACTTCCGGCGTTCGGGCCACTGTTACTGGACTACGGGTGCCCGGAAGCTCACAGTTAGCCCATATGAGTACTTCTCTTGTGTTTTGCGTTTGAAAACCTGGAGTCAACCTTTCCCGTTGTTACCACGCCCACGTCTTAAATCCTGTGGTTGAAGCTGCCTTAGCGGGCCTTCATGCTAGCCTCTTCTCATTCTGTAGGTGAAGAACTCGAAGCCTCTGGAATAGTCTCGATTGCTGCCCTTCAAATATCTAGCAATGGGATATTTTCATATGTGGAAACTCGTTCTTTATGACAATCAAGTACTGTTGAACTGTTGAAGAAGTTAGCTTCCAACTCCCAATTCTGAGCTCAGTAAAAATGTGCAGGTACATATTAGGCATCCAAAAAAAAAACATAGCATTTCTTAACAGTTATTGTTCCCTAGTGTTTATTTGCCTGAGGAATGGTGTTGAGAAATCTCTGAGTTATTTTCACCCTTTTTTCTCTGCAGCATCCTCTATTACCTTGCTTTTAATTTTTGTGGTCTCGTGGCTTGTCTTGCTTGGCGTTTTTATCATAATATAAAGGTACTTTTCAATCGTTTCCGTCTAACACTGGTAGTTATTGATGCCTCTTTAATTCCTTAAACTCTGAGGATAGACACTCTGTATAGCAGGAACTCTGTATATCTAATTCTGCTTCTCCTACCATTGTGCTTTGTCTACCAAGTTAAATGGGAGCAATTTCAATGAGTGATTCTAATTTCTGTTTCTAGTGTAGGTAGCATGCCTGGCAGGAAGATTTTGTGTTCTGTTCACTTAACCTCTAATCTTCGTGTTTTTACAGGAGACCAGCTCCCCAGCTTTGAGCGACACCTCGGGGCCACTGCTTTCTTTCCTTTCTGAGCACACACAACGTGCACGTTTTGCAACTCCTTTTCCTCATTAAGTAGCTGCTCCTCACCAATAACTTTAATAACCATAAAATGGAGAAAGGCATTGTCTTTAGGTAGTCCAAAACCATCTTATGAGTTTGAACCTACCCTGCTTTACCTCATGCCAACTACACCAAGGTCATAAGCTCCTTAACATTGCCCCAGCTACTATTTCTGGTGACTTCAGTGGCAACAAAATAGTTCTTTTTGTAATATGTACATGTAAACACATCTGACTCATTTGTTTACTGTAATTAGAAATTCTTCAGCTGTAGTCCTTTGCCCCTAACTTCTGCTGGACATCAGTGACTCATCAACAAATAGAAATATTAACTAATATTTAAACTGTATTCATTCATCATTTTCTATTATACTTGAGAACATAAGATAAACAATAACAAAAACAGTGAGAGGATGCTCAAGAATAAAAAGAATAAATAGGTCTTTTGGAATTTACAATGAAACAGCAAAAATTATTGAGTATTTTAAATATATGACATATTTAAATGTCATATATATATCATCTATCTATCACTTATCTAGTATCTTAAATATATATATGATCTTCATAGGCACAGCACACACATGACACACAGACATGCATTCAGGAAAAATACTCATGCAAAATAAAAAATAGTCATTTTAAAAATAAAAGCATACTGCTATGCTGCTAAAGAAAATTCAATTTTTTATTATTTTATGTCTATGGATGCTTTGCCTACATATATATATATATATGTATATGTAGATATGTATATGTATATATATGTAGATATGTATATGTATATGTATATATATACATATCTACATATATGGAAGAACATCTAGTGTTCAAAACTACTGAGCTATCTCTCCAGATCTTCCTTAGTTTTCTTAAGAAGTACACATGCTCAGTATTTGAATACATACACCTAAAAAGAATAAATATTAAAAAAAATAAAAGTATCTTAATGAGAAAAATATGTGTATTGGAGAGGAATAAATGAGAACAAAACACATAATAACATGCTCGAATATACCATATTTGTATTATTTTTATGCTAACCAAAAATTAATAAAATTATAATCTATAAATCTATAAAAACAAAATAGAAAATATGATGTAAGTAATAGTAAAGATTTTGTAATCAATATTACATTGGTAAATGTTAACATAAAAATTCATACAAGAGCCAGGTGGTGGTGGCGCACGCCTTTAATCCCAGCATTTAGGAGGCAGAGGCAGGCGGATTTACGAGTTCAAGGCCAGCCTGGTCTACAGAGTGAGTTCCAGGACAGCCAGGGCTACACAGAGAAACCCTGTCCCGAAAAAATAATGCATACAAGCATATATATGTAGACGTGTGCACAGATTTTTAAATGAATGTTACGCAGAGAGCTCTGAGTTGTCTCTGCCCCTGGGAGGAGAACGGTAGTCTGACATTAGTGGAAGGTTGCTTGGTTTGTCTTTGCGCCACACCACTGAGGTAGTCCACAGGGGCCTTCCAGAAACGCTTTGGAATCCATACAGCCAGCCTAAATAGCAGGTTGGCCTCTCTGGTCCTTCACGACGGTCCACTCTCCTTGTTAGAAACTCCACCCATCCTCTGCACTACACGGTTTGTGGCTCCTCTAGATTTCCTTGGCAGAAGTCACAAGGCCAGGAGAAGGGAAACCAGAGCAAGACCTGGCTAACTGCTGTGTCAGGTAGCAGCGCTCTCCACATGAGTATCTTCTCACGTTAACGGAGACAGACGCTAAATTCTAGAAAATTCCTCCATTTTTCTCTTCAAAACTGTGCTGTATAATTTTATGTCAACTTGATACAAGCTAATGTCATCTGAGAGAAGGGACCTAGATTAAGATGCCCACAGAGTCAACTAACCTGCGCCCATGGGGGCTTACGGAGACTGAACCACCAACCAAAGAGTACGCAAGAGCTGGACCTAAGCAGCATCCTCCCCTCCCCCCGCCCCCACCCACACACTTTGTAGCAGATGTGCAGCTTGGCCTTAACATGCTTGAGTCTCCGTGCTATCTCTGACTCTGTTGCCTTGCATTGGATCCCTTTCCTCTACCTGGACTGCTGCCTGATTGGGCCTCAGTGGGACAGGAGGTGCTTAGTCCTGCTGGGACCAGATGTCCTAATGTGGGGTGGTACCGGAGGGAAGCTTACTCCTCCCTGAAGAGAAGGTGATTGGTAATGGGGGGAGAGACTTGTAAGGGTGGGACTGGGAGGAGGGTGGGGGACTACAACTGGGATATAAGGTGAATAAAAAATAATGGGCAGGAAAAAAAAAAAAGAAGAAAATGTCTTATTAAGACCGGGCTGAAAAAAAAAAAAAAAAAAAAAAAAAGGAAAAAGAAAAAGAAAAAGAAAAAAATTGGACTTTAGGCCGGGAGGTGGTGACGCATGCCTTTAAACCCAGCACTTGGGAGGCAGAGGCAGGCGGATTTCTGAGTTCAAAGCCAGCCTGGTCTACAGAGTGAGTCAGGTCTATAAAGAGAAACAAAAAACAAAACAGAACAACAACAAAAAAAGATTGGGCTGTAGCTAAACCTGTAGGGCATTTTCTTAATTAGTGTTCCATGCCCTCCACCCCTGTGGGTGGTGCCACTCTCTAGCTGACAGTCCTGGGTTCTATAAGAAAGCAAGCTGAGTAAGCCATGAGGATCGAGCCAGCCAGGCACACCCCTCCATGGCCTTTTCATCAGCTCCTGCCCTGCTGGAGTTCCTGTTCTGAACAGTGATGTGTAAGTGTAATCCAAATTAACCCTTTCCTCCCCATCTTGCTGTTGGCTATGGTGTTTTAATAGTAATAGTAACTCTGTCTAAGACAAAAAGATTTTCAGAGTTCCTCGAGACATTCAAATTTTAGGAGTCAAAAATTATTAAATCAGTTCAAATACAGTAGCATTGATTCACACTGAGAATGTCAGACCCAAGACAATAAGAAAAAAATGGAAGGAGATATTGTCATTTTATAACAGGCACTTGGTAATTGATTTTTCTAAAAGCAACAAAACTGACTGCTCACTTGAGCTCATAGGGTAACAGAATGTAGTATGGAAGCTGGCTGTTTCTTTGCCTGCATTCCGTGTCTGTTTCCCTCTTTGTTCTACAGACACGATGGTCACTCAGGGAATGTCTCTCTATCTAACTTTTCAGTTCCCTTTAAAACTGACAGCACAGCTAGGCGGTGGTGGCGCACACCTTTAATCCCACTTGGGAGGCAGCCAGGGCTACACAGAGAAACCCTGTCTCGGAAAACCAACCAACCAACCAACCAACCAAACAACCCCCCCCCCCCCCCCCCCCAAAAAAAAACCCTGACAGCATAACAATAGGCCATTGTTGAAACTTTTAGTCCCTTTGGATCCCAGGAAGAGCAAGGCAGACTATCCCCAGATTACAGTATCCAGGATGGTGAGACTGCACAAGGAGCAGAGTCAGCCATGAGGAACAAGGTTGCTTCTGTTAATCCTTAGATTTACAAGAAAAGAAAAAAAAAAAAAAAAACAGTCCCACAGTTTGAGCCAAATTTGAAGCTGGCGAGGTCTACCATGAGATCCCCAGGAATGGCCATGTTTTGCAGAGGCTTATAAAGGGAAAACCCATAATATACTACATTTTCCATCAAGTCCAATCAGGGGCAAGCATACATTCTGACATATTTTCTGCCTATGTCCCTCTTGTTCACATTCAATCAAACACATCCGGTACAAATTTGTTTAGAGGAGTGAAAACATGTGTCTTGTGATTTCCCAAGAACTACAGCTCCCAGCATTCCAGAACGTTATCTTGTCCTTGGGCTTGAGGCTTACGGGTTAAAGTCCCTCAAGTCAGAACGTACAAAACTGCCGAGGACCAGCCTCAGCTTAGAGAGGGGTTCTGAGAGAAGCAGTGTTTCTCACCCCTCTGAAAAACTTGAAGTCAAGTCATGGGCCCGGGCTGGCAGCCTATGTTCTGCTCAAGACAGCTTTCCCATCTGCTCTCTCTGTTCTCCTTTCTCTTGGAAATCTCCGGACAGTTCTCTCTGTAGATTGCTTTCTCTTCCTAGTCTCTCTGCTCAAGACAGTTCTCCAAGCAGTTCTTCCTTGCTATTCTAAAAAATTCTCTGGATAGCTCACCTCTTGCAGATCATAAATCTAGTCTTTTATTTTACACATCAACCAGTCATTTACTCCAGGTTCCCTTTTGATTATCCTAGGAGTCAGCACCTCCAGACCCCAGCCCTTAGATTCTTAGGGTTAGGGTTAGGGTTAGGGTTAGGGTTAGGGTTAGGGTTAGGGTTAGCAAGCACACATACTTTTTTTTTTTTTTTTTTTTTTAACATTGCAAAGAATTCTGAGATCTGCCTGCCCCTAGTAAGCACAGACAGTACACTAGCTGGGTGGGACCCTGCCCTGAGGTTACCATCTCTACCACACCTAGACCTAGCCTTGCTCTGTCCAGGGCTGACCCTAAACTCAGGAATCTGCCTGCCCTTATAAGCATACACAAAATCTTAGCTGGGTGGGACCTCCAGCTAGCACCACTCCCTAAATCTCTTCATATTCTTCCTTAATATCTTTCTGGCAAGTTGGCTCACAGCACAGCTGCTTTTGTTCCTTTAGATTTGTGCAGCCCACAATATAATTCATATTACACCCTTATATTTTACATAGTTGAGAAATTATATATTTTTGAACTCATGTTTTTAGAGTTCTTTTCCACAGCCTTAAGGGTTGTCCTGAAGGTTCTAACATTCTATCATTTAGCTGAGACATTAGTCATACTTTTGCCTCCCTGACTCAGGCTGCCTCTGATTATCACGGAGTCTTTAATGTTAACAGGGGGGACATACCTTGAAGGAGGAATGTCAAATATGTACATTATTATACAAAAGGCCTTATGTCCACAGCAACCATTGTTACTTGTGGATGCCTATACCTCGTTGGCCCTGTTCCACAGCCAGCAACCATGTCCTCCACCCCTACCAAGGCCATGCTGAACTTGGCAGACAACTTCTAAGTTTCTACGACTAAACTTAGAAAGTTCAAACTCATCTTGAGCACAGGCGTGAAGGCTAATCCCCCAGCCTCCATGGACTAAGTGGTGGGATTATGGTATTAAAAATTTATAATTCTTAAAATCTTAATAATTTTTATTTATGTATATGCACGCCCATATGTGCAGCATGTGTGTATAGTGCTTGTGGAGACTAAAGGAGGATGTCAGATCCCCTGGAACTTGTTGTGAGTCATTTGATGTGGGTGATGCGAATCAAATCTCTGTCCTGACTGCTTTGCTGTCTCTCAGCCCCATGGATCAATTTTGCAACTGTTTATTCCAGATGTTAAAACATTTTCTTGGGAAAACTATCATTTAATGATGAAAAAGTAGACCACATTTCATTTTATTTTCTTTCTCTTTTTCCTTCTTTTTTGGTATATGTTTATATGTATGTATGTATGTATGTATGTATGTTCATATGTGCTCATGAATTTTTCTGGGATTTACTGTTGGTCTGATTTATATAGGTCAGCAATGTTTATTTGTTTTTCGTTTGTTTTTAATAAAGGCCAAGAGAGTAATTGTGTGACTTGGAGAGCCATGTAGTGGCTCTGGCAATCCATTACCGACTCTGTCATGGAAAGGTGAGGACAGTCATGGGTAGTGAGTGAATGGGGAGGGCAGCTGTGCCCAAGTACAGTCATTTGTGGATGCTGGACTATGGATTTTATAACTCATACTTACAGTCTCAGGGAAGGTGAGGTAGGAATCTTAGCCCTCAAGACAAGCGGTGAGTTCTTCAGTTCCAGGGCGAGA
This sequence comes from Montemys delectorum, assembly GCA_019843815.1. NCBI lineage: Eukaryota > Metazoa > Chordata > Mammalia > Rodentia > Muridae > Montemys > Montemys delectorum. The sequence goes on from JADRCD010153466.1 coordinate 24,737, forward strand.
CCCATCTCAAAACCCAAATAGATTAGCATTTTAATTTCTTTCTTTTTCTTCTCCTTTTTTCTTTTCTTCCTTCTTTTCTTTCTCTCTCTCCCTCCCTCCTTTCCTCCCTCCCTCCCTCCCTCCCTCCCTCCCTTCCTTCCTTTTTTGGTCAGTCTGTCTGTCTGTCTGTCTGTCTGTCTGTCTGTCTTTCCTTCCTTCTTTTCGACCAGGCTATCATGGAAATTGCTATGTAGCCATGGGGCAGAGGTTGGCTTCTGATTCTTCTTTTCTACCTCTGAAGTGTTGTTATAGGCATGGCCCCTAACACCTTAAAAAAATTAGTCCTGGGGATGAGGACATTCTAAGTGAATACTATACCAACTGGGCTATATCCTCTGTCCCTAACCTGGCTTTCTCTAACTATCCACACTCCCTCTACCCACTTTTCCTTGCAGGAAGTATTTTGAAAGCTACAGTACAGTGTCACAGGCAGAGTCCTCATACTGTACAAGCAAGGCACTGATCATTTGGAGATCTTGGTTTCGGCATGCAGTGATTGATACATCTGTTTGAGATGTACCAATCTCTGCTGCTCCTTCAGCATAGGAGTGGATGGCTGCCATTTACATTCAAGAGGATGGAGTCAGTCTCACCTGTAGCTTCCTTGGCAGGAGGGTGATAGGTTGAGCCTCTTCTTCATTGCTGGGAGAAGATGTTGTTCCCAGGTGCTCCCGTCATTGGGAGTTAGGATAGTACCACTGGCTTGCCTATGGGAACAGAGGAACAGTGCATTATTGCTGTGTTGCATGGACATTTAGCTTCTCCTGTGGCAGGAGGCATGTTTGGTGGCAGGCACGGTGGATTGACTTCTAGTTTTCCTCTTGTGATGACATCACGAGGACATTTGGGGGGTGGTGCAAGGCTGGGATCTTTACTCCACCTCTGCTGGCTGACAGCAGACTTCATCACCATTCCTCTGGTATTTCCTGCCTGTCCAGGTTGCCTCTTTCCTGCTTCTCTAGTTACAAAGAACAAACATGCTTTTGTTATGTTTTGGTTTTGTCTGTGACGAATGGTACTTTTGGGTTCCTGGTTTCTGCACCAAAGTTGGATATGTGAGAGAAAGAAAACAGAATGAAACAAAAGAAATGAGGTCCCCATCCACTTAATCAGTTTATCTTCCTGAGATGAAGTACCGTGTATTTCATGTGCTTTCTCTGGACCCCTGAGTACTAAGTACTAGTCTTACATGCCATTAAATGTCATTTAAAGACATAAGAGTTGTCCTTCATCTACAAGTGACACAAACACAGATTATGAGTCAAACTTGGCCCACAGGCTGACAGTTCACTAATGTGCCATCTAGACTAATACTGCCTCAGTGGAAAGAAACCATCTCATCCCTTAAAATCTTTCATGTATGACTTTGATAGTCCATGTATTTTTGGGAAACAAGCAAAAGAAACTTGCCCTAAGTATTGCTGTTTTGTTCTGAGACTCCGTTTCAATCACAGGATGAAACTCAGTTCAAGTTCCCAGGTCAGAGGGGATTCTGGGGATTTCTGAATAGCTGACCAGCTTCCATTACCCATCTTTTGTTCCCCCAAACATAATGACTATTCCTAACCACAGAAGAACAAATGGACTTGACTGGTTGGATTTAAAACCTACATTCTGTATCAGTTGACATAAATCAACCACATAAGGAAAGCCCCTACCCCTAAACCTGATTGGTGGAAAAATGTAACTGTAACTTGCCATAGATGCTTTTGGTTTTCCAGCTTAAAAGCTCTATAACATTCTGGCTCAGGATCGCAGTCCAGCTCCCGAGTCTGTTCTACAGCCTTGATTGATCAGTAGCAGCTTGATTATCATGATTTTACTTTTGCTCATCTACATTGACCTGGAGTTTGAGTTGTACCATAACAGTCTGAGGCTTCTACAATCTGAAAAATCCTTGTCTTTCTACATTGGGTAGCCCTTCTGTTTCCCATTCAAAAGGCTTCCTTTTTGATTATCTGTGGAGTTCCTCACTGGACCACATCCTATGTGGGAAGAGTTTCCTCCTGCATCTGCTGACATCCAGGATATAGATTCAGAAACTACCTCTAGAGTTTTGGCTCTTTTGTAAGAGTCCTCTACTAGCTTTCCTTTGCTGTCCCTCCCCTAAAGTATTATATCTAAATTCTGGCTAAAATTACCCACTTTAGAGCAACCCAGCAGCCTTTGATGGCTGCAGGGCTATACCACCTTAGATGTGTTAATCTTTTTTCCTTTTCTCCATGGAGACCTATGATGTGCTGAAAAGTGTGCTTTCTTAGCAGGAATTAGATATCCTGCTGTGGTGGGGACTTGGAGTGCCCTGATCAAATCTGATCTAGAGCAAGGGTCAGTATCTTATTTTTACAAGGTTAGTTATTATCTGAGCATTGTAATACATGTGCATGTCTTATACTCACAGTAAGGTCTAAAAGTGTTTCCATTAATTTCTCAAAATCTTAGTAAACTTGCATTTAATGTCTTTAAAAAAACATTTGTTTTTATTTTTTGTTTCTGAGCATGTTTCTGTCTATGCACGCAGACATCTTTGAAAGCCAGAAAAGGGTGTCATACCCCCTGGAGATAGTGCTATGGGCCACTGTGAGCTGTTGAGTATGGGTACTGGGAACTGAACTCCCATCCTCTGCAAAACCAGCAAATGTTCTTGACCACTGACCCATCTCTTCAGCTCCAGCATTTCGTGTTTTCTTTTCCTATTTATTAATTTATTTAGTTACTCACTTTATATCCTGATTACTATTCCCCTGTATCCCCCTCACACAGCCAAACATTGGAGCTCAGGGAGTCTTATTAAAGAGTTGGGGGGAAGAACTGAGGGCCCCAGAGGGGATAGGAACTTCACAGGAAGACCAACAGAGTCAACTAACCTGTACCCTTGGGGACTCTGAGAGACTGAACCACCAATCAAAGAACATACATAGGCTGGACCTAGATCCCCTAGATCCACATATGTAGCAGACGTCCCATTCAGTCTTCATGGTGGTCCCCCAACAACTGTCTCTAAAGTTGTTGCCTGTCTGTGGATCTCATTCCTCTAACTGGCCAGCTTTGTCTGGACTCTGTGGGTCTTGGTATCTGTTTCAATCAGCTGCTGAGTGGAGCCTCTCAGAGGACAGTTTTGCTAGGCTCCTGTCTGCAAGCATGGCAGAATATTCATTAATAGTGTCGGGCACTGTTACTTGCCCATGAGATGGGTCTCAAGTTGGGCTAGTGATTGGTTGGCCATTTGCTCAGTCTCTGCTCCATCTTTATCAAATTTAGGGTCAAAAGCCAGGGGTCCGGCCTAGCTACAGGAGGCAGCCACTTCAGGTTCCGTATTTCCACTACAAGGAGTCTTAGCTAATGTCACCCCCATAGACTCCTGGAAGCCTCTCCCATGCCAGATCTCTGGTACATCCTAGAGAGATCCCTATCCTCCAACCCCACCAGACACCAATTTCCATTGATTCTTCTTACCCTCTGGCCCTTTCTCCTCTCTCTCCCCAGAGCTGACCACTCCATTTCCCATTCCCTCCCACCTAGGTCCCTGCTTCTCTCTGCCTCCCATGATTACTTTGGTGTCTTGTCAAAGTGGGATTTAAACCTCCTGACTTGGACTTTCCTTCTTGTTAAACTTCTTATAGTCTGTGAGTTGTATCCTGGGTAGTCTGTACTTTTGGGCTAATATCCACTTATCAATGAGTACATATCATGCATGTTCTTTTGGGTCTGGATTACCTCACTCAGGATGATATATTCTAGCTCAGTCCATTTGCCAGTAAAATTCATGATCTTCTCATTTTAAATAGCTGAACAGTATTCCATTGTGTAATTTTCTTTATCCATTCTTTGGTTGAGGGACATCTGGGTTGTTTCCAGCTTCTGGTTATTATCAATAAGGCTGCTATGAACATAGTGGAGCATGTGTCCTTGTGTTATGATGGAGTACCTTTTGGGGTATATGCCCAGGAGTGGTATAGTTGGGTTTTCAGGTAGAAGTATTTCCAAATTTTTGAAGAACAAACAGATTGATTTCCAGAGTGTTGAACAAGTTTGGACTCCTGCCAGCGATGGAGGAGTGTTTGTCTTTCTCCAGATTCTCTCCAGGACATTTTGTCACTTGAGTTTTTGACCTTAGTCATTCTGATGGGTATAAGATGGGATCTTAGGGTCATTTTGATTTGCATTTCCTTGATTACTAAGGATGTTCAATATTTCTTTAAATGTTTCTTGGCCATTCAAGATTCCTCTGTTGAGAATCCTGTTTATTTCTGCACTCCATTCTTAAAATTGTGTTATTTGGTTTGTTGGTATCTAGCTTTTTGAGTTCCTTGTATAGTTTTGATATTACCGTTCTATCAGATGTAGGATTGGTGAATTTTCCCAATCTTTAGGCTGATGTTGTGTACTATTGATAATGTCCTTTCCCTTATAGGACCTTTTTAGTTTCATGAGGTCCCATTTATTAATTGGTGAACGTACAGCCTGAGCCTTTGTTCTGTTTAGGAAGCTGTCTCTTGTACTATTTCCCACTTTCTCTTCTATGAGATTTACTAGATCCAGTTTCATGTTGAACTCTTTGATCCACTTGTACTTGTTTTGTGCAGGGCGATAAATATGGATCTATTTGAATGCAGACATCCAGTTAAATAGCACTATTTGTTGAAGATGCTTTCTGCTTTCCATTGTATGGTTTTGGCTTCTCTGTAAAAAAATCAAGTGTCTACAGTTGTGTGGATTTATTCCGGGTCTTCAAATTGATTGCATTGATTAATTTGTCTGTGTCTGTACCAATACCATGCTGTCTTTGTTAAAGTTTCTCTGTACATCAGCCAGAAATCAGGGATGGTGATACCGTCAGAAGTTGTTTTATTTTATTTTAGCTGTCCTGGGGTTTTTTCTTTCTTTTTTCTTTCTTTCTTTCTTTCTTTCTTTCTTTCTTTCTTTCTTTCTTTCTTTCTTTCTTTTCTTCTTTCTTTTTTTTTTGTTTTTTGTTTTTAAGACATGGTTTCTCTGTTTAGCCCTGGCTGTCCTGGAACTCACTCTGCAGACCAGGCTTGCTTCTAATTCAGAAATCCTTCTGCCTCTGCCTCTGTCTCCCAAGCACTGGGATTAAAGGCATAAGCCAACACTGCCCGGTGGGTTTTTTTTTTTTTTTCATATGAAGTTGAGAATTATTCTTTTGAGCTCTATAAAGAATTGCGTTGGAATTTTGATAAAATTACACTATATCTGTAGATTACTTTTGGTAATATGGATTCCTATGTTAATCCTCCTGATCCATGAGCATGGGAGATCTTTCTATCTTCTGATATCTTTTTCAGTTTCTTTCTTCAGAGACTGGAGGTTCTAGTCAAACAGGTCTTTCACTTGTTTGAATAGCAGTACACCAAGATAGTTTATATTATTTGGGGCTATTATAAAGAGTATTTCCCCCCTGATTTCTTTCTAAGTCCATTTATTATTTGTATAAAGGAGGACCACTGTTTTTTGTGTTTTTTCTTTGTTGTTGTTGGTTATTTTTTTTTTTTTTTTTTTGCCTGAGTTTTCTATCCAGCCACTTTGCTGACAGTGTCTATCTGCTGTAGGAGTTTTCTGGTAGAGTTTTTGGCGTCACTTATGTATACTATCATATCATCTGGGAACAGTGATACTTTGACTTCCTTTCCAGTTTGTAATCCTGTGATCTCCTTTAGTTGTCTTATTGCTCTAGCTAGAATGTCAGGTACTAGATTGAGGAGATAGGGAGAGAGTGGACACCCTTGACTTGTCCCTGATTTTGGTGGAATTGTTTTAAATTTTTCCCCATTTAATTTGATGTTGATGTCACCTCTGGCAGCCAGAGAGGAACCCCAGTGGAGTAATAGAGACACCAACCCATCTACAAAATTTTCAACCTGTCTACAATTAATCCAGACACAGAGGAGGGAGCAGAGATTGAGGGAATGGCCATCCAATAATTGGCACAACTTGAGACCCATGCCATGAGCGAGCACTAATCCCCAAGACTACTAATGATGCTCTGTTATGCTTGCAGACAGGGGCATGTTGTCCTCTAAGAGGCTCTACCCAGCAGCTGACACAGACAGATACAGACATCCACAGCCAAGCAGTATTTGAAGCTTGGTGACTCTTATGGAAAAGAGAAGGAAGAATTGCAGGACAGGAATGGGATAGGGACTCCACAGGAAGGCCAACAGAGTCAACCAACCTGGACCCTTGGGGGTCCCAGAGTCTGAAATACCAACCAAAGAACATATATAGGCTGGACGTATATCTCCTCATTCATATGTAGCAGATTGTGCAGCTTGACATTCATGTGGGTACTGAGCAACTGGAACAGGGTTTATCCCAAGAGTTGTTGCCTGTACATAGAATGTGTTCTATAAGCTGGGCTGCTTTGTCTGGCCTCAGTGGGAGAGGAGGCAGAGAGGAAGCACCTAGCCTCACAGAGACTTGAAGTACTAGGGTAAGGGGGTTACCAGGGGAGTCCCCATCTGCTCAGAGGAGAAGGGGAGGGGGGAAAGATTGTGGGATAGGGTGACAGAGAGTAGGGCAGTGAGTTGGATGTAAAGTGAATAATTAAAAAAATAAAATAAAATAAGTTGATGTTGGCTATTGGTTTGGTGCACATTGCCTTTATTTTGTTTAGGTATGTGCCTTGTATCCCTTATCTCTCCAAGACTATTTTTTTAACATAAAGTGGTGTTAGACTTGGTCAAAGGCTTTTTCAGCATCTAATGAGATGATTATGTGGGGTTTTTACTTTCAGTTTGTTTATATGGTGGGTTACATTGGTAGATTTCTGTATATTGAACTACCCCTGCATCCCTGGGAAGAAGTCTACTTGATCATGATGGATGATGTTTTTAATGTGTTCCTGGATTCAGTTTGCAAGAATCTTAGCATCAGTGTTCATGCATAAGGGAGATTGTTCAGAGATTTTCTTTGTTGAGTCTTTGGTGTGGTTTAGTTGTCAGGGTGATTGTGGCTCATAGAATGAGCTTGGCAGTGCTCTTTCTGTTTCTGTTTTGTGGAATGGTTTGAGGAGTATTGACATTAGCCCTTCTTTGAAAATCTGGAGGAATTCTGAATTCTGTGCTAAATCTGTCTGGTCCTGTTTTTTTTTTTTTTTTTTTTGTTTGTTTGTTTGTTTTTGTTTTTGTGTTTGTTTTTCTTGTTTGTTTTTTGTTTGTTTGTTTTTGTTCTTTTTTGGAGAATTTAATGACTGTCTCTATTTCTTTAATGGTTAAAGGACTAGTTAAATAGTTTACCTGGTTTTGATTTAACTTTGCTAAGCGCTATCTATCTAGAAAAATCATCCATTTCATTTATATTTTCTGATTTTGTGGAGTATAGGCTTTTGAAGTAAAACATAATGATTTTTTGACTTTCGTTATTGTGCCCCTTTGTCTGTTGTTATGTCTCCCTTTTCATTTCATTGGATACTGTCTCTCTGCCATTTAGTAAGTTTGGCTAAGGAGTTGTATATCTTGTTGATTTTCTCGAAGAACTAGGTCTTGATTTGTTGATTCTTTGTATTGTTCTCTTTGTTTCTAATTGATTGATTTCGGCCCTGGGTTTGATAATATATTGCCATCTACTCCTCTTGGATGTGTTTGTTTCTTTTTTTCCCTGGAGCTTTTAGGTGGGCTTTTAAATAATTAGTATGGAAACTCTCCAATTTCTTTATGAATGCACTTAGTGTTACCAACTTTCCTCTTTGTATTGCTTTCATAGTGTCCTATAAGTATGGGTATGTTGTGCCTTCATTTTCATTGAGTTCTAGAAAGTCTTTAATTTCTTTCTTTATATTTCCTTTGTCCTAGTGGTCATTGAATAGGAATTGTTCAGTTTTCATGCGTTTGTAGGCTTTTATTGTTTCTGTTGTTGTTGAAATGCAGCTTTAATCCATAGTGACCTGATAATATGTAAAAGGTTATTTCAGTCTTCTTGTATTTGTTGGGGATTGCTTGTGTCCAAGTACATGAAGAAGGCTCAGTGAGGTGCTGAGAAGAAAGTATATTGTTTTGTGTTTGGGTACAATGTTCTATAGATATCTGTTAGGTTCATTTGATTCATAACCTCTGTTAATTTCATTATTTTTCTGCTTAGTTTTGATGTTGAGTACCTTTCAATCAATAAGAATGGGGTATTGAAGTCTTCCACTAATATTGTTTGTGTTAGATATGTTATTTAAGCTTTAGTAATGTTTTTTCTTACAAATGTGAGTGGCCTTGCATTTGGGGCATAGTTGTTCAAAAATCTTGATAGATTTTTCTTTGGGTGAGTATGAAGTCTCCTTCTCCATCTCTTTTGATTGCTTTTGGTTGAAAGGCTATTTTATTAGCTCTAGAATAGTTATTACAGTTGTTTCTTGGGTACATTTGCTTGGAAAACCTTTCCCCAGCCCTTTATTCTGTGGTCAATCATGTCTATCTTTGTTTTAGAGGTGTGTTTCTTGCATACAGCAGAATGACAGATCCTGTTACGAATCCAGTTTGTTAGCTTGTGTCTTTTTATTGAGGAATTGATTCCATTGATGTTGAGAGATTAGTTCCTGGTTTTTTTGATGTTAGTGGTGAGAGAGAGAGAGAGAGAGAGAGAGAGAGAGAGAGAGAGAGATTATCTTTGGTTTTGCTATGAAATTATTAATTTCTTGTATTTGTTGGGTGTAGTTATATTCCTTGTATTGGAGTTTTTCTTCTAGTATCCCCTTTAGGACAGGATTAGTGGAAAATTATTGATTAAATTTGGTTTTGTCATGGGATATCTTGATTTTTCCATCTATGGTGATTGAAAGTTTTGTTGGGCACAGTAGTCTGAGCTAACATCTGTGCTCCTATAGGCTCTTCAAGACATCTGTCCAGGCTGTTCTGTCCTATGGAGTTTCTGTTGAGAAGTGAGGTATAATTCGGATAGGTCTGTCTTTATATGTTACTTGTCCATTTTTTTCTTACAGGTTTTAGTATTCTTTACTTGTTCTGCACATTTAGTGTTTTGATTAGTATTTGGTGGAAGGATTTTCTTTTCTGATCCAATATATTTGGTGTTCTGTAAGCTTCTTATACATTTATAGCTGTCTATTTCTTTTAGGGAAATTTTCTTCTGTGATTTTTGTTGAAGATATTTTTCTGGGCTTTTAATCTGGAAACTTCCCTCTTCTATTCCTATTATTCTTAGGTTTGATTTTTTTCACAGTATCCCAAATTTCCTGGATGTTTTGTGTTTGAAACTTTTTAGATTTGGCATATTCTTTGACTTATACATCAATTACTTTTATTGTATCTTCTACGTTTGAAATTCTCTCTTGGTTCTCTTGTATTCTGATTATGATGCCTTCACCTGTAATTCCTGTTCTTTTTCCTAGGTTTTCCATTTTCAAGGCTGCCTCTGTTTGTGCTTTCTTTATTGCTTCTGTTTTCGTTTTCATGTCTTAAACAGTTTTATTCACTTCCTTCACCTGTTTGATTGTATTTTCTTGTATTTCTTTATATTTATTTTTTCATCTTTAAAAGCCTCTAACTCTTTGATTGTATTTTCCTGAATTTCATTAAAGGACTTCTTTGTTTCTTCTTTTAAGGCCTCCTATCATCTTCATGAGATGAGATTTAAGCTCATTGCCTTGCTTTTCAAGTGTGTTAGGATATCCAGGCCTCAATGTAGTAGGGAGAGCTGGGTTCTGATGGTGCCATATTGCCCTTGCTTTTGTGGATTGTCTTCTTGCATTGGCCTTCAGCTATCTAGTTGTCTCTGGTGTTGGGTGACCTGGCAGTCTCTGGTGGTAGCAGGCTTCTGGAACTACAGGTAAAACTGGTAATCCCTAATGGTAGCAGGCCTCTGATTGTCTTGGGTGGCAGTAGGCCTCTAGGGAAACAGGTCAAGCTGGTAGTCTTGGTTGTCTTGTGTGGCAGCAAGCCTCCAAGGACACAGGCTGTGCTGGTTGTTCTGAGTGGCAGCAGGCTCTGAGGAAGCCGGGCTGACATGTGGCCCGGGGATTGAAGTGCAGATCTGGAATTGCAACTGGAGATATTGATTGGAATGTAGGGCATAGAGAGAATGGAGTGAACCTCTTGGCTGCTAGGTTTTGGGGAGGTCCATCAGGCAGTCGATTGGGGTGTGGGTATTGCACTTGACTGTCCTAGGAGGCAGCAGGCTTCCTGGCAAGCATGCTGAGCTATAGCCTGGGGACTGGAGTGCTGAATTTAATTTCTTTTCTTTTTTTTTAAAGATTTATTTATTATTATATGTAAGTACACTGTAACTGTCTTCAGACACACCAGTAGAGGGCATCAGATCTCATTACAGATGGTTGTGAGCCACCATGTGGTTGCTGGGAATTGAACTCAGGACCTTCAGAAGAACAGTCAGTGCTCTTAACCACTGAGCCATCTCTCCAGCCCTTGAATTTTATTTCTTAAACTTTAATTTCTTTATGATATTGGCTGCACCCTATCTTCTACATATTTTTGTCATTGTGTGTTGTTAATGTAATAGGGTTTGTATTTATTTTATCTTGTTTTAAATGAACCTTTTAGAAATAATGAACAATTCAAATTTATTTTACAAGACAACAGCACAAAATTTCCCTCCTTAGACACTATTTTTATCCCTTTTGTGTTGTTACCTCCTTTTTTATTTAAAAAGCTCAAAGATTATGTCCTTTTTAAAGCTGTGTTTGCATCTTCAGAAGGTTGTAGGTCGCCTAGTCTATACAACATGCTTTTCCATGTACTAACACACATACAATGCAATATTCCTTTATTTGGGGTTGCCATTTGAGACAGGACCTTGCTATATAGTCTCAGTTGGCCTACAAATTTGCTATGTAGTCATGCCTGGCCTGAGAACTTGTGTAGATCTGTCTGGTCTGGAGCTTGTGGAATCTCTCCTGCCTCTAGCTCTCAAGTTTTCAGATTACAGTTAAGAGTTTTCACAGGATTTTACAAAAACTACTTTTTAATACATTCAATGCAATTAAAATTGTAAGACCTGAATTCAGTGTTCACATGTGTCTCTCCTTTCTCTAAATCCCCCAACATTCTCTTTGTTGGCTATTTCCTCATTTGTGAAGTGACTCAAAGTAAGAGGCAGCCATGCCATCTTTCAACCCATTTTGTTTTTTGTCATAGGAAAGAAAAGTGGCCTTGGATACATGTCTATTCAAAGAGGAAGCATTATTTGTGATAAAAAAATGAGGGTAGCTGACTGAAACAAAGAAATGGGAAGAACATGTTTGTAACCAAGTGGCAGTTATCAGCAAATGAAGGTTCCAGATGGTGATAGCATTCTTTTGACATTCAGTCAGATTCTGCTGTGCTTTTGGGGTAAGTCAGTTTTGTCAGAGGATAATGAATATATATATGTATATATATATATATATACATATATATATTCATTTTGTCAGAGGACTATATATATATATATATATGTATGTATGTATGTATGTTATGTATGTATGTATATATGAATGATGACTAGTTGACATAATAACCTGGAGTCCTAACAGCCAAAAGCCCCTATCCATTGGGTTGTTATGGAGTTTTCTAGACCTTTCTTTATAAAAAGCATTGATTGGTAAGCCCTTGGTGTATCTGCCTAAAGCACTTTGAATGTACACAGGAGATGGGAAAGAAAGAATGTAAGAGTCAAAGGATGGAGAGAAACACTACGGCATGCTGTCACCTGTGCATGGCATGGCCCTTGCACACACAATGTCACAGCAACTCTGGTTACTTTTGCAAGATGCACACAAAATCATGCCAATTAAAATTCTAGCATGGATTGAGGAGCAGTTCCCAGGCTCCAACCTCTATGTGAAGACTTTTGGTAGCTGGTGGCTCTGGGGCATGGAGAGTCACTTTTCTTTACAAGTGTGGACACTGGTAGGTTCCCCATGCTTCAGTGGTGTCATCCCCCGACATATGCATATGGGTAGCTTTAAATAAAAATGAAAAGAGGACATGAAGTTGGGAAAGAGATGTAATGGAGGATCTTGGAGGAGTTGGAGAGATAAATGAAGGATATATTGCACGTATATATGGAATTTTCAAGAAATAAATTAGACAATATTTTATTAGTTCTTTGAGACTCTCATGTTTTGATCATTTTCATAGTTTTCCTTAACTCTTCCCAGAGTCATCTCTCCCATCTCTCCTCCTCTACCCATACAACTTGTTTCTGGTTTTTTTTTTCCTTATTTCAAGACCCTTTAAAGCTGTGTGTTACTCTAGTTTTAATTTTGTAATGGAATTTTTGGAGTTGGTGTGGAAAAGTACAAAAAAAATTGTAAAATTTAATGTGAAGCTTCACAGCTTCCATTTTGAATGACACTGCTTATTTAAATGTTTATTAAGTTGTATAAACTTTGGGTCTAGTTAATTTTGATGTGTGATGCTTTTATTTATTTGCAAGTTTGTGCTTTTAAATAATAAAGTTTATTTTTTTTTAAAAAGAGACCAATTTGTGTTGCTCAAATATTCTTGGATGTGTAGTCATTCATTAAAGTGTGGTTGACTAAACAAGGCCTATACTCTTAGAGAAAACTGTCTCTCCTCATTCCAGCAGGTAACAATTGCCTAATAACTCCATGGTTGGATGTGTGATTTTATGTCCAAGTCTACTTTCCTTGCTGGAATTTGGTCTGTCTTGAACTTACACAGGCTTTATGAATGCTGTGGTAATCACTGGAGTTCACATATGCAGGTGCCCTGCTGTAGAGAGAAGGTGATGTTTCCTTGTGGTCATCTACTGCCTCTGCCTCTTATATTCCTTCCACTTTCTCTTCTGTTGTGATACTTGAGCCCTGGTTGGGGGATGCAGCGTATATATTCCCTTCAGAGCTGAGCATTCTCTTATTCTCTGCATCTTGGCCAGTTGTGGGTCTCTGTGCTAATCACCATCTACTGCAAATTGAAGCTTCTCCGATGCATCATGATAAGTCATGAGGAGTTGGCTTAATGCCGTATTCATTTGGCAACATAATAGTAGTAGGTTCTCTCCTAGGGTCTATGGCCTGTCTAGCCATAGACTCTTAGCCAAGTATGAGTTTTTATCTTGTGGAGGGTAACTTAAATCCAATAAAAAGGTGGTTGGTTACTCTTGTAATATTCATGCTGTCACTGCACCAGGGATTATCTTGCCAGGCCAGTCCTGAGAAGTTTGCACAGTGTTGTGGATGGCCCCGGTGCTGTTGAATTGTGATGCTTCTTCCGCTTCCCCAGAAGGGCTAGTCTGCACTGAGGAATGAGTCAAGTGTTCAGGTGACTTCTTGTGAACCATCCCCTAATGAATAATGGAATCAATCACTGGGTGAGTAGGGTCACTTCCAGGTAGGACGGAGGAAGAGAGGAAGCAGGAGAGAGTTAAGGGCTTTTTGGATGAGGATAGCGTGAGGACAAAATGTGCTACTAGTGTCTTCCAGTTTCAACGGCAGATCTGTCAGGATTCACCTCCAGAGGATTTAGATTTAATAAGGCTTACAAAATTAGGATTTTAGTTGTGTTGCCCAGTGATTGAGTTACCATTGTTTCTGAACTAAGTTTGTGTAGGGTTTTCCCTTCACCTGGCGGCTCATCTGGGTTCAAGAGAGAAAGGTATGTGACAAAGTGTGGGTTTGCCTGATGTATACCACAAAGGTCGTGGGGATTTTGAAGCATGGGGCTGTCATGATAGCAACCCACCAGTAGGAACCTAGCAAGCAAAGGGGAGAGATTTTGGAGCTCTGAGTCAGAGAGTCTCCTCCAGAAAAAAACGTGCCAGCCATTACTGCCAGTGCATAGCTGGCTAGCCTGTCCGGGCAGAGAGTAACATGGTGTAGCTTGGGAACTTGCCATTCTTTTTATTATTTCCTGCAATAGCATGGTACCTTTAACACTATGAAAGATAAAGGAAGTACAGAGGGGAAGCAAGAAATCAAATTATATTTATTTGCAGATATAATTCTATATGTGAAAGACACTAAAACTCCACCCGAAAACTCCTACATAATAATACACTAATAATACACTCCTAATAAAAATACACTCTTAATGCTCATTGCAGTACAAGCACTGTCTCCTGAAACCTTCCCAGACCACCACAGCATGCAGCCTCTTGATGCTCACTTCTGTCACTTTGGTTTGTTTTGTAGTTCTGGTGGCTTCTAAATCCTTTCAACAAATCTTTGGGGGACGTTGACAGAAGCTGAAGAAGGGCAGGAACATGACAGGAAGAGGGCATCAGACAGGGGCAGACCTACCCTTTTTGACAGATGTAATTTTTTTTTTTTTTTTTTTGAAATAGGTCAGAACTTGCTCTGTAGAACAGGATGACCTTGAGTTCACTGTCATCTCCTTGCTTCTGAATCCCAAGTGCTGGGATTAAAGAAGCACATGCTGCCACTACCCAGGCTGGACAGAGATAATTTGATTATTTCTTTTGAAGAGAGATGGCATATATGAATGCATAACATGCCATAACTTTTTCTGGAGAAAGAAAAGTAAGAAATTAGGGAGAATACTTTTGCAACATCTATTAGTAAATATATTTAAAAGCCACAAGGAGTGGATGTATGTGCACTTGTTTGCACAAGGACACCTAACCAAATCAAGTGGAACACTTTTCCAGTCTCCTTTGGTCTCAGACGTCACCAGCTTCAAACATTGGCTGCAGTGGGTGAGAATTCTCATTATTTCAGTTCTTCTATTATTTCAAGAAAAACAGATCCACAAATGCCTGCATAGCATCAAGCTCCATGAGTAAAGCTGGCCTCTGCTTCCTGGGTGGAAGGCTGGCGGATCTCTCTGCTCACCTCACCCAAAGGCTTACTTGCAAGTTCCTGAGTGCTTCTGTGCATGGGCCAGCCTAGGAACCTATGATTACTAACTGCATATTTTAATCTTCTCACTAACTCAGAAAATGGCTACTGTTACGATTAACTTCTTTGTAGGAGAAGAAACTGAGTGGTAGAGACAGACTCTGATGATCCTAAGACCCTGCATGTGGTGAGCACATGGTGAGGGGGAGGTGGGGAGACCAGGAATTCAGTGCCAGCCTTAGCTACACAATGGCCTCAAGGCCAGAACTTGTTTTTTAAAAAAAGAAAAGAAAATGAAAGTAGGGACTGGATAAATGGCTTAGTAGTTGAGAAAGCTTGCTATCAGTCCTGAGGATCAGAATTTGGATCTTAGCTCCTACTAACAGCCATTGTCCTGCAGACTTCTCTAGTTCTAGCACTGATGCAGGCAGAGACAGAGATCACTGGGGCTTGAAAGGTTTCCATCTTGGCCTGGAGGTGTAAATTTCAGGTTCAGAGAGAGACATTGCTTCAGATGCATGGTGGAGAGTGACAGAGAAGGACACTGGTACCCTCTTCTGGCCGCTGTACACAGGTGTCAACATGCATCCCTCCTCACATGCATGCATTCACACACACACATGCACACGCATGCATCCGCCAGCTTCCCAAGTGGGAGGCTGGTGGATCTCTCTGGTCACCTCACCCAGTGCACGTGTCACAAGTATGCACATACGACACACAAATCTTAAAAAATGTTAAAAACACAGGCTAATTAGCTTACTCAACATGGTGAGTGGTTACTGTTGGAGCTGGGACAAGACAAGGCTTTATACGACATTTCACCAATATGTGAGCATCCACTCTAAGGCTATCCAAGTAACAGGCTATAAAATGAGATTGGAGCTTAGATTATCCATCCTATCTGTCCCATTCTCTTCCTCCAAATAGAATTTTACACTAGAGGGAAGAAACAGACCCATAGGAAGGAACTCTGACTTGGTCAGCCTTCCTAGGAGTCCTAGGAGTAAGGTGAGGGCTTCTTATGGGACTAATGGAAGCCTGAGGAAGCTTGGAACTGACTGTCAGGGGTAAGTGATTAGCAAGTCAGAGAGGAGCATAACAGCTCTTCCCACCAAGTGCAGGCTGAGCTAGAGTGGGGAAATTCAAGGCCAGACAGACCTGGGAGACCACACAAGAAGTCCAGAGGCAAGGAAGACTGGCAGACAACATGAAACACACACAGCTATCTGGGAGGACCAAGGGATTGTGGGTATGGCAAGGGAGTCGATGGGTTGCTCTAGCGTCAGCAGAAGGACCTTTACCCCAAGGCCTGTGTATCTCTATGGTATAAAGAGACAGTGAGAATTATGGCAGGCAGGGCTAGGGTCACCAACAATGTGCCCCAGGAAGATTTGCCCAAGCTAGGCAAAGAGTCCAAATTCTGGGCAAAGCATTTTGTTTGTTAATACTACAAGAACAAAATCTACCTAGAAAAATCACTGATCTTCTGATCTGTGAGTTCTGGTTCTCTCACAGCAATCTGGTGTTCACAAACATCAGCAGCATCCTGGAAAACAAGTGTCTGCCTGCAGCCACTCACCCCCTTCCATTGATTCCTGCCAAGCTTTCCTTAGCCACCCCGGCTACATTGAAATATGAACATTTGTTTAACATGCATCCTTTTTATTGTATCAGAAATATTTTCTTTATTCATGTCAATGTATGTCATGATTGTGGACTTCCAAGGAAGAGAACACCAGATTCCTAGAGCTGCGGTCACAGGAGGTTGTGAGCTGCCCAATATGGATATTGAGAACCAAGCTTGGTTCCTCTGAAAGAGCAACAAATACACTCAACTACTAAGAGAATGAAAATGAGGACATGATCATTTCTAGGTATGACAGAAGAGAAGGTTTAATGTCAGGAGCGATAATAGGACATGCTAATAACTAGCAGGTGATCATCATGAAATGCCTGCTTTGGATTATTATATAATCTGCAACAAGTGAGCCCTTATTAAGCAAGGCTGTAAGGGACTAATTTTAGGAAAGATTCCTGCTATTAATATGCTTTTCCTGTTATTATTAAACGTATATAACAATCACTAAGTAGTAGCACACCCCTTTGGAGTAGATCTCTGCAGATCCACGAAGTTATACTGTCTTGTAGTGATAGACAGTAGATGACTTAAGTCTTAATGATGATCCTATAAGAATTCCTAAAATTATATCTGTGATTATTAAGCTCTTTTATAACGGGACTGCTATTAGGTCCTTTTCTGATACTCAAAGCTGCAATGAGAACTCAGTCTCCCAAGTGTCAGCAGCTAATTGCTCTTAGATGGTAATCAGACTTTCTCCTACTCAGAGCACATTCCAAGAGGTTGTAAAACAATTAACCAAAGGTCATAAAAGGGGGACTAACAATTTATTATAGGCGCTAGAACAGAAGATAAAATATTGACTGTGTTTATCTATACAAAACCTCACTTAAAACTTAGGTATTTTCTTAACTTTTAGTGAACCTGTGGGACTGATAGAGGTAATGGAAGTTTATCTAGATAATTACTCTTTTTTAAAAAAAGATTTATTTATTATAAATAAGTACACTATAGCTGTCTTCAGGCACCCCAGAAGAGGGCATCAGAGCTCATTACAGATGGCTGTAAACAATCATGTGCTTGCTGGGATTTGAACTCACAACCTTCAGAAGAGCAGTCGGCACCCTTAACCACTGAGCCATCTCTCCAACCCCTAGATAATTACTCTTAATGGATATGCACGTAGACATTCACTGTTGTAACTTCTATTTCAATTTATGATTTGATTTTTGGTGTGAACTTGTGATGAATTTTGTAACATGTGATTATGTATTCTGAAATATGTCTAAGTACTGGGGACAAAGAGATGAGGTAGAGCTAGATAGAGAGGAGCTTGATAGAGTAGAATCTTTTCCCTTTCCCCACTTAGAGAATTTTTCCCTTTCCCCACTTAGGATCTTTCTCAATTTCCCCTTAGATAGCTTTCATAGGAAACTTTTACAACTTAGTAGTAAATTCTATAATCCCTTCTCTAAGTGTCTTCTCTTCCTGCAACTTCTGACTAGCAGGCTGAGAGGTAGAACCCAGCAGTTCCTGCTGAGACAGAACAAAGGCTTCATGGCTTAATCCTCTGCTGTTAGGCCACAGGTGTTAATCACTTAAACCAGCAGTCTTTTACCCTCAGAAAGAGCAAGAAAATTTTTAGGACTTTTTAGAAGTCAGCAGCAGCAGCATTTCAGTACAATTAGAGACCTAGAAAGCTCTAAACCCTCAGACTTTAATGCCATCACCAGAGTCCTTCTCTGTGACTCCAACGCTACCCTGCCTGGGCCAGGAGGCTCCCTGCAGTTTGATTATATATGTAAGAGAGAATAGTCAGAGGCCTCTGGAAGGGTCCAGACTGAACAGGGCCATGAGAGGAGGGGCAAGAGGAGAAGGAAGTGTGTGTGTGTGTGTGTGTGTGTGTGTGTGTGTGTGTGTGTGTGTGTGTGTATGTAACTAAGAGAAGCTAAAAGAGGAGTTGTGGGTCGAAGGGCCAATAGGGTGCATATCTGAAATGGCCTAATTTTATAGGAATCAGAGAAGCTGGGGGGAGGAAAGCAGGGCCCAGCCCCTGGGTTGGAGAAATTTAAGATAGGGGGTGGGGTAAGAAGTGCTGAGAGGAGCCACAGATACTCAGGGAGACTCTCCTGGCTTTCTTTGACTTAACCACTAAGCATCAGCACCTCTCTGGTCTTTTCTTGTTTTCTTTTTATGTGTTTGTGGTACTTTTGGGTGTGTATAACCCTGTCCGTGTGAGTGTGGGTATGTGTTCTTGTGGAGGTCAGAGGTCAGTTTTAAGTGTCACACAGGCACCATCTACCTTGGGTTTTAGACAGGGCCACTTACTGGCCTGAAGATCATCCAGTAGGCCAGGGTGACTAGACAGGAAGTGCCAGGAATCTATTGACTTCATCTCTCAAGTTTTCAGCTTTTAAATGTGGGTTCCAGAGATTAAAGCCAGATCCCAGGCTGTGGCCATTAAGGATGGGAGAAAGGAGAGAGGGTAACTATTTTGCTAGGCAATAAGTGTTCTCTCTCTCTCTCTCTCTCTCTCTCTCTCTCTCTCTCTCTCTCTCT
>JADRCD010153467.1:0-49383 GCA_019843815.1 Montemys delectorum
CACACACACACACACACACACACACACACACACACACACACTAATATGTTAAAATTTCGACTTAATATATTCTTTTTATAGGAGCATGTTTAGGCCAAACATGGTAGCTTATAAGTACAGTTCCAGCACTCAGGAAGCCAACATAGGAGGATGATGGCAATTCAAGGCTAACCTGGGCTACACAGCAAATTCAGAGCCACTGTAGTCTAGAATGAGATCCTGTCTTAGGAAGAGAGAAAAAAGAAAAGGAAAGGAAACAGAAATCAGAGGATACAGCATAGACAATAGGAAGGATCCACATAGCCCTTCCTTCAGTCAGTAAGGATAAACTAAAGAAGAGAATCCATAAGCCACATCCCAGCTTCTTTTACATCAGCCTAGTCAGATGAAGAACAGCAGAGACTTCCTGCATTGTCCTGTTCTGAGTGCTATTAAGCAGGTTAATATGCAAACTCAGAACCTCAACACAGAGGTGACAAGTATTTGCCCATTGTGCTGTTGTTATTACACTACCACATTTTAACTTGAGTGGCCAATACTTTGTGATAACACCTACTGATTTGGTTTTGAGACAGGGTCTCACTGTGTAGCCCTGGCTGTCCTGGAACTATGTAGAACAGGCTGGCCTCGAAGTCACAGAGATCTGCCTGCTCTGCCTCCAAGTGTTGGGATTAAAGGAGTGCACACCATGCCTGGTTGGTACTCAGTGGTTTTAAGAACAGCAGTTTACTTGAAAAGCTGTGCTAGACATTTATTTGCTTTATGAATTGACCTTTTGTAAACAGAGGTTCATCAGATCCTCCAGAAGAGAGGAAGGCAGAGAAGCACAGGCTGTGAGAATCGGTGCCTCCTTCCTCCAGGCGTGGACTGCTCCAGCACTGACATCCTCCTGTCTCATGGAGACTTCTTTCCCCGTCTTCACCTCTGCCTCTTTTTTCGCTTTCCGGGACAGACCCTAAACTTCACAGGCATTAAGCCTAATCTGATCGAAGAAAGATGTCTCTGGAAAATATATCTGTCTCATCATGTCTGCTCAGAGTAAGATTAAAAAATAAGATAATGAGACATGACAAAGAAAACAAGTCTCTGGAAGACAAGCATGCAGTCATAGTGATTTTCTTGGCAAAGGAAGTCATTAAGAGCCCATTAGTGCCCACATTTCTTTAGTTCCATATTTTGTATTCATTTGATGCCCAGCCTGTTCCTCTTCAGCAGGTCCCCACTCCGTGAAAACCCGTTTCCTCCTGAGCCCAAGCCTTTCTAGGCTCTATCTTCTTTTGAGGACGCCCCAAAGTACATGTTCTTTCTTTTCTGGGGTCCATGGTGCCAGTTTACCACCTTGAAGGAGGCAGGAGGGTTTGCTGTAGTTTGAAGCCTTGGAGTGAGTGAATGGTAGGTTTGACCCCAGCCTACCACAGCTGAGCCTCCATTGTCTTCAGCTGTGAGACGGTGATGATATCAGCTGCCTCCTAAGATTTTTAAGGTTATAGGGGAGCTGTCAGGTGATGGTGCACACTTTAATCCCAGCACTTGGGAGGCAGGGGCAGGCAGATTTCTGAATTTGAGACTACAGAGTTAAGTTCCAGGACAGCTATGACTACACCAAGAAACCCTGATTCAAAACAAAAATTTTTATAGGGGTAGCATGAACTTATTTAATACAAGAGAGGCACACAGTAGGTGCTTATTATCTTATTTTCCTATTTCTGGCATCTTAATGTATACCTTGCATTCCCTATATTATTTCTCCTTTAAAAAAGAAATAAATATTCTTTTTATTTATTTCTTCAAATATAATACTTCAAAGAAGTATTGGTGATTGTAAAGTGTATATTTGATCAGGTCAATGACAGAAGAGACAAAAAGAATGGGTGGGGTGATGATAGCAAGGAGAGAGCCAGGTCATAAGGAGGCTGCATCCACCAGAGAGCACAGGAGAGGAGCCTGGTACTACTGAAGGCAGAGCCAAGAGAGGCCAGCACTCGGGAGAGGGCTAAGAAGCCCAGGGCCTTGGAGCTCACTGGGGAGGGTACGGCATCAGGCTATAAAGTCAGCCTTTTGGCAAGAAGAGAATGCCAAAAGGTGTTTTGGGTTTTGCTTTTGTTTGTTTGTTTGGTTGGTTGGTTGGTTTAGTTTGAGTTTTTTAAGATTTTATTTTATTTATTATCTATCTATTTTTATGATTTAAGACAGGGCTTTTCTGTGTAGCTTTGGCTGTCCTGGAACTCACCAATCTGACCTTGAATTTACAGAGATCCGCCTGCCTCTACCTCCGCAGTACTGGGACTAAAGGTGTGAGCCACTACTTCCCATCCAAGATATATTTTTAAATTACATTTATTATAATTTTAATAACTATAATTGTTATTTTTATTGTATTTAACTGTATGAATGGGGGAGGAGTGTATGTACATAAGGATCATTCCTGATTGACTCCTTTGGAGCTGGAATTACAGGTGGTTGTGAGCTGCTGCCTATTCTTAACTGTTGAGTTGTTTCTCCACTCCCCTTTTTAAATTAATTAGTTGTTCAATTGATTTCTTTCTGGGACAAAGTATCACTGTGCAGCCCTGGATGGCCTGGAACTTACTATGTATACCAAGCTGGTCTTGAACTAACAGAAGTAAATCTGCCTCTGCTTCTCAGAGTGCTGGGGTCAAAGGCATGTGCTACCAAGCCCAGCTTTTAATTTTTTTTTAAAGCAGAATGAGATGTTTTAAAATGTTTTAAGATATTCTGTCCTCTGAGTGCGACTTACTCAGGCAATACTGACAGCTTGCTTCACTGTATGGAGTGAGCATCCCGTTTGTTTCTCTGGGTATTTGGAATGGATCTTCAGGCATACCAGACCCAATAAGCAACACAGAACCTAGAAAACAAAGCCTTTACACTAGGAATTTACATCCTCTTCAGATCTAGTACAGCTCTCTTTTGATTCAGAAATAACAGGAACTCACCTTAATTTGGGAAAAGAATTGTTTTTAGACAGATATGGTTGCACACTCCTATAATCTCAGCACTCATGAGGCTGAAGTGGAAGGATTGCTGTGAGTGAGGCTAGCCTGAGCTATATGATTAGCTCTAGGCCAACCTAGGCCACTTAGCAAGACCTTGTCTCAAAAACAAAACAAAACAAAACAAAAGAACAAAAGCCCCAAAGCTTCCCCCAGACAAACTCAAAGAAGAAGTATATTCCCTGGGGACTGAGGATCGGCCCAGGAACTTACACATACTAGACAGTGTTCTACCATTGAGCTATGTGCCCACCACTTCTGGTTTTTACTTTCTTTGAGAGAGATTCTAAGTTGCCAACTCTACTCTCAAATTTTTCATTGTCCTGCCTCAGCCTCCTGAGGAAAAAAGAACTGGACTGGCTTATGTCACTGGAAACCCAAGAGCAATGGTGAGGAGACCATATGATATCCTTAAGACTACGTGTGTGGTGTTGAGTTCTTTCACAGACAAGCATTCTGTAAGGGGAGCCACCTGGAAGTATTCTCCGAGGTCCTGATTTGAACTTATTCCTGAACCAGTCACGGTTGGCTAGAGAGTGAGCTATGAGATACCATGACTGAAACTAACTGGGCCTCAGTCCATCCGTTCCATGAGAAAGGAGGCCTGCATAGCCTGACAGCCTCACCAGTGTTTGTGATGCAAGTCGATGACGTTCTTGAAAATAGATATTGGGCAGGAAACACACGTGTAACACACATGCACGCACGCACACATGCAAGTGCAGAGTGTGGGAGAGAGGGAGAGGGAAAGGGAGGGAAAACTTCAGCAGTAGCTTAGTGGGCAAAGTACCTACCATGCAAACTTGAAGACCTGAGTTTTATCCCTAGAACCCATGTGAGAAAACTAGACATGGTGGCACGCACTTATGTAATCCCAGAGCTGGGAAGACAGAGGCAGGCAGGCCCCTCTAGTAAGCCTCTCTGCTCACTAAGCTGCAGGTCAAGGAGAAGCTGTCTCAACAAGCAAAGAACCAGGACAGTGGCACAAGCCTTTAATCCCAGCACTCGGATAGCAGGTAGACCTCCAGCTTAAGAGGCCAGCCTGGCCTACATAGTGAGTTCCTAGGTAGCCAGGGCTACATAGGGAGACCCTGTCTTGAAAAAACAAAGTGAAGCAACAGCTGCAAAAAAAAAAAAAAAAAAAAAAAAAAAAAAACCAAGCAGATGACTTCTGGGGAATGGCATCCAAGGATGGCTTCCGACCTCCACAGACACACCTGCAGACACGTTTACCACACACACACACTCACACACACACACACACACACACACACACACACACACACACACACTACAAAAAGAAGAGGAACACGCCACATGAGTCTGGTGAAGGCACTGGTTAAAGGTGGAAGCCTGAAGCTGATGAGAAGTGCAGAGCATGCAAGTCAGGCGTGGAGACCAACAGCCCAACAGCCCAGGCTCAGCCCAGGCTCAAACTCTACTTTTGTTTCTTTTTCTTTCTGTTTTTTTTGTTTTGTTTTGGTTTGGTTTGGTTTGGTTTGGTTTGGTTTTTCGAGACAGGGTTTCTCTGTGCAGCCCTGGCTGTCCTAGAACTCACTCTGTAGACCAGGCTGGCCTTGAACTCAGAAATCTGCCTGCCTCTGCCTCCCAAGTGCTGGGATTAAAGGCATGCGCCACACCGCCCGGCTTCTACTTTGTTTCTTAATTTTGCTTCAACACCTGTACATTTTGTTTTCCTTTATTAAAAATTCTACTTTGATGGAAATGCTTTTGCAGCCAGTTATTCTTCGCAGCCCCTGGATGAAAGCTGGCCACGGTAAGTGAATTGTATAGATGTGATGTGTGTGTTCTGTAGAAGTATTTTAACAGATAGAGAGAGCCTCTTTTTAAGATGGTTTCATTTTATTTTA
This sequence comes from Montemys delectorum, assembly GCA_019843815.1. Taxonomy (NCBI): domain Eukaryota; kingdom Metazoa; phylum Chordata; class Mammalia; order Rodentia; family Muridae; genus Montemys; species Montemys delectorum. Next base: position 4,886 of record JADRCD010153467.1, read on the forward strand.
ACTATCTTCAATGCTGGTTTAGACTTATTAGTTATTTTAATTGTTATTTTTTTAACTAATCAAGACAGGATCTCTTCTAGCCCAGGCTAGCCTCTAATTTGTGATGTAGCCCAGGCTGCCCTCTAATTTGTGATGTAGACAAGGATGGCCTTGAACTCTAGATTCTCCTGCCTCTTCCTCTCTAATGCTGGAAATAGAGACATGTTTCACTATGAATTTGGGGAGGGGGGGTGTCTCTATGTAGTATAGGCTGCCCTGGAGCTTGCTATGTAGACCAGGCTAGCCTTAAACTCACAGCAGTCCACCCATTTCTATCTCCCAAGAGTCTAGCCTAGTTAGATATTTTTAACATCAAATATGTTTTATCTTAGAAAACTTAAATCTTGAGCTAGGTGTGATGGTACATGCCTGCAATCCCAACACTTCAAAAGTAGGAGAATCACAGGCATGAGGTTAGCTTGAGTGACATAGTAAACTCCAGGCAGCCTAAGCTGGGAAAGGGATCTCTGTCTCAAGTCACAGCATGAAAACCCCTCAGCCTTTCTGTGTATAGTTCTGAACTTAGAAGAAAATATAGAACAAAAATTACTTACACCAATCTAGATTCAAATAGGAACATATTATGAAACATTTACCAACAAAATGTCTGATTTGGTAGTCTTATAGTAGACATGAAAAATAACCCCCTTCTCTGGCATTTCTTAGTCAGTTACAGAAAAGAACAGAAGACTTCTAAGTTGACCCTGTGTGCCGTGAGTTTGGTTTAGTCTCTGAGCATGTTGTCTCCATGGCCCACCACGGTGTTAGTGCAGCACCCTCTATGGGTGTGGCGTTGTTTTACACCTCCACATCAGACAGAAGAGATTTTTTTTTTTTTTTTTTTGATTTTCCGAGACAGGGTTTTTCTGTATAGCCCTGGCTGTCCTGGAACTCACTCTGTAGAGCAGGCTGGCCTCATCGAACTCAGAAATCCTCCTACCTCAGCCTCCCAAGTGCTGGGATTAAAGGTGTGCCACCACTGCCCAGTGAGAATCTTAAAATGTATATGTCACCAGGAGTATGGCCTACACCTGTAATCCAAGAAGTTGGGAGCTGAAGCAGGAAGATTGCCATGAGTTCAAGGTTAGCCTAAGATACAATGTGAAATACTGTCCCCGCCCCCCCCAAAAAAAAGACATTTAAAAAAATAAACTGAGTCTCAACTCTGAATCTCCTTATCAATTCTTTAGACAAATATTGGTTCAGCCCTTATCAGGAATAATGTAGTCTGGATCCAAGAAAGGGGATCAAGATGGTTGACAGCAGCCCCGCCTCACATAGGCCCTCAGCCTCTTCAGGAGTTCTGAGTTTCAAGTCTGTAAGATAATACAGTGGTATGTTTTAAGTCAGAAAGGTACATCTCCAGATGGATGCATGTCATCTCTGTATCCAAGAACATGACTTTGCTTCTCAGAGCCCTGGGATTGGCCAGGTGACTATTTTCATAGGATGGCTAGCAAGTACATTGCACTTCATGGCCTTCCTCGTGAGAGAGCAAAGTGTTTGCATCCAGGTTTACCAAAGCACCCCTGCACACACACTCAAGGCACAAGACGAGGGGTAACTTATTTGTACCTAGAATAAGACCTACCGTCCCTTAGAGAGGGGTCAGCCTTCCTTTGATCAGCTCTAGTCAGCATTCAAGTGTGCCCAGCTAGCTGACACACTTGTGCAATGAATGGATTCCGTTAGTTATCCTGGGAATCAGAGCTTCGGGTCCTGAGAGATCATTCACTCTGGCCTTCTCTCTACACTGATGAGCAAAGAGAGGCTGGACATTTATACAGCTAGGTTAGAGGAGCCAGCTGTCAAGCCCTGCCCTAAAGCACTCTGTTGGTCCTATAGCTTACACTCTTTCCTTTTTATGTCATTCTGGTTTCTAAAGGCAACAGCCTCCTTGGAAAGAAGACAAGCATCCTGGATTCAGGCTAGCATCTGCACTTAACAGGTATGTGAGTTGAGTCATAGAAGTAAATTTTCAAGGAAACAGATTTGATTAGCCAGCTAATCTTTACATATTATCTTGCTGCCCAATCTGTTTATATCAGTTATGTTTATATGAAACAATTAAAAAGAAAAAAACATTGAATATATAGGAGATGATGTAGTCAGTAAGAACATAAGGTCTAAAAGGGACCTCCAAAGTTTGCCTCTTAGCATGTGATCCTGGGCAAAGTGACTTCTTTCTCCCTTAGTTTGCACATATGAACTTGGAGGTGTTTGTACCCATTATGGGATGGCTGAAGGGACTAAATAGGATGCTACATGAACACACAGTGCACAACAAATTCAGCTCTTCTTGAGGTTACTTTAGGAAGGACCTGGGTCATTTTTCAATCCCAACATGACAAGAATGAGTGTCCTTTTCTGCTTTAAGAGGATAGGTGGCTTGCCCCAGAGCCCGTTAGCTAATATGCAGGAGTGGGGGGTGGAATTTGAAAAAACAAAACAAAACCTTTAAATCACACTGTAATCCTAGTACTCCAGAAGCTAGGGCAGGAGGACTACAAGTTGAAAACCAGAGTGAGCTATAGTGTTGAACCTTGGGGAAATTTTTAAAAATTAAAAATGTTTTAGTGGTGTGCAGGTGAGGTAGAGTTGTGAGCAGCCCTGTGCCCACCGGCCTGAAGCACTCTCACTGCCAGGGAGACTTCTCTTCCTCGAATGTCATTCCATGACCAGCTAGATAAAGCCTCTCTCACCTATAAGTGCCCCACAATCAGAGGCCAACAAGAGGCTTGAAAAGCGATAACCAATGCAGTTAACAAAATTAACCATCATTTTCTCCACATGGTCCGATAGCCAGTCCACATTCCCATTTTTCAATCATCTCTGTGTTTGACTGCTGTCCCTCGCCTGGGTTTCTGTGACTCTGTGAAGGAGCCAGGAGCCCCCAGGGCTCACACTGTTTCTGCTGGATCCCAGGGTCCTCCCCTTTCACCTCTTCCCTCCTCTAAAGACACATGGTTTAAGTCACATGAGGCTGTTGCCCAGAGCAGACCATGAAGAACCGTTTTAGGCTAATGAAGTTGTTCATGTGCCCCCATTATGACAGACAGTCTGATTTGACCTTTGGGTAGAGTAAATAAATAGTTGCCATCTTTTGGAACTGAAGTTGTACACACACTAGAGCTCTCTGGGGACATTTGAGATTATTGATATTGATCAGCAGCTCCCAAACTTTTGTCTAGGAGTATTTACACTCTGAAAAAACACCAAAGTACTGAAAGAGCATTTCTCCTTGTGAGTATACCTGTCGATACTCAGCTGCTGCTGAGAGAAGTCTAATGTAGAGCCATGAAATGTACCCACTGGTGCATTTTAGCATACAACAATCAACCCGCTACATGCCAATGTACATATATACATATATATTTATAATTATATATATATATATACATGTATATATATATTAAAGAAACACAATATCGTTTTCTAAAACAAATGAGAACAGCTGTATTGTTATACCTCTGGCAGGCAGAGTCATTGTCTGCATTCAGTCTGTTGTGCCATGACATCACACAACTGCTGGACTGTTCCACTGTGCCATCAGAGGGCAGGAGTGAAGATGGTGTATGGTAGTATTTTGATCTAACATTCTTCCTGAAAAGGCTTGAGAACCACTGTTTGAGATGCTTTTCCACCTCCACGCAAGAATTCTCAGCAAGCCTAGTACAGACGCAGACTGGCCTGGCCTAAGGCTGAGTTTTGAGTTACAGAGGGGAAAAGGGTGGTCCTAGAGAAGCTGTGAATTGAGGCCTGGCCTTGTACTATTAGCATCAGAGTGTAAGGCTATCCAAATACAAGTTAAACTCCTTTTGGATATCCTTGGTTCTCAAATGCCTTTTTGATGTAAAGGACTGCAGGTAGGTCCTGACCCTCAAGGTCTGGATATTTGTAAGTCTGTTATTCTTATCCTTTCTCCTATTGATAATATTCAGAAAAATATGCATTCTACTAAGGAAAAATCGGATTTTCAGCCAGATTCTCTCCTCACCTCCTTAGGACCAATTCTGATTCTGCTCTTCACACGAGTGCTCTGAGCACCAAACCCCAGGACCCCTATGGAGGAGGAGGCCAGTCAGCCTGGCCTGCCCCATACATGGGTAAGACACACGGGCCTCTGCTCACAGCATCTGTGCTCCCTGCTTCTGCGCTGCATGCAGTGCATACCCTTCCCATGTTTGATGGTCTTCAGAGCAGAGCTCGAACGAGGGGAAGTGTGTGTTCACAGCAGCGTTAGGATGCCTCCCTTTCCTGCTTCTTCCATGGCTCCTGCTTCCCTGCTGGCATCTCCTGGCTCCAGCTTCCTCTTCCCTGTGGCACCAGCGCTTTTTTAGGCACTCGCATCTTTTGCACAGGCTCCTGCATCCTAGCTGCTCTTGTCCTATGCATAACCTTGTAAGCTAATCTTATGTTGGGTTCTTCAAGGCCTCCTTTTGTTATTGGTAAGACCAGATTAGAAGGGGCTTCACTTCATGAGTTCATGGACTTTGTATGGCTGAACCTCCAGATGAGGCAAATCTTCCCGGCGGCTAGCAGTACCGTTGCAGGCAATTCCTCTGGAAGGAATAATCAAGACCAGGGGGCAGGGAGAGTCGAGGAGACCTCTTTACAGGAAGGCATGTCCCAGAGAAGAAGGCAAGAGAGAGGGACAGAATGGAAGCTGAGTATCATCATCTGCTCCTTGTCCCCCACTGCTGCTCAGAACATGTTTCTGTGGTCCAGAGAAAGCCTGTAGAGAAAGGCCAGGAACAGGCAGACTCGTGCTACCTAATGCTCTCTGCTTCCATTGTTAACCCTCTCTGCTCCTCATACTCTGCTGCCAGAACCTTCACTGTACCCCACCTCAAGCTAGTATGGAATGACATGAGCCCCAGCATTACCCCCACCCCACCTCCTGCCTAGTCCTCACAGCTGTATGAACTCTCCAATGTTCTGCAATTTCGTCCTGTTTCCATGTCTTCCTCTCCTACCTCACTGTAAAAGCCTCAGTTATGTCTGTACTTCAGTGCAGCCTTTCATGGCCTTCCTCCTTCTCTGGTCCTGAGCTACCCATGTCCTCCCCTGTCCCAACCTCCTATAAGCAGATACTGTGATGACTACTTCTTTGAGTAGATACACATTTATTTCTCTGCTTAGGGTGAATCTCTTGAAGGCAGTGTCTTCAAAGTCTTGTCCTACCTGACACGGTGCCCAATACAGAAAGGCACACTTACTGTTGAAGCGCAGAGAAGTCACATAGTACTGAGCACACCCTGGAACTCACTGTAGGTGCTTATGTCTAGCCTGCACCAACGTAAGGATGCTTCATTCAGATACTTCCCAAGCCTGTCTGTCTGGCCATTCTAATCTGGAAAGAACATAAGAACATGGGCTGGAGTGATCTGTTCCATACATACATTGACTTTGTGTATGAGGGCTGGCCTACATACTAGCTTTTCTAGTTTTCTTTATAGTAATAGTCTATTTAAAGCCTAAAATATTTGTTTCTTTTGAGGAAAGCTATTCATAGTCTTTCTTTCTTGCATATAGTACACATGGGATTTGATAGTAATTGTTATTTGTTCCCTTTGTACAATTCATTTGTTGAAATGACTCGTTCCTTGTAAGTCTGAGAGCTGTGGAATTGGTTGGGGACATCTGCTGTATTTCCACACATGGGAATATGAGAGGGAAGTTGGCAGGGAAGTTGGAATTGGATATGGGTCACTGAACAGTGTTAGAGAAGTGGGGTGTGTGGGAGGTTAGAAATTGGCTCTGGGATAGGTAAAGATGGATATGTATAAACAAAGCTTTAAAAAGCAGAGACTGTAACCAGGGGGGTACTTGTGCACACAGCAAGGTCTTTGCCACGCTGACTGGGAGCCAGCTAGCCTAGTAGGATTGCCCCTGGAACCCCTGTATTCCTGCTTCAGCCTTGCCCTCTGTGCTGAGATTATCCTTTTCTAGAAGGGACTAAAGGCCTAGAGAGGACAAGGGAATCATGGGTAATTTAAGGAACATTTGAGCTCCTATGTAAAGAGAAAGAAAGTAAAGAAGCTGAATTGAATATTTCTTCTAAGAGTTCCTGGGTCTCTGAGGGAAGAGGTGAGAGCTGTCAGTGGGTGTGGGGTTGCTTAGAGAGGTGGAGCAGCCCACACACTGATCCCTGAGCAACAGGAACCAGGATGAGAGGATAGGGGCTCTCAGCGTGCCTTCGGAACTTTGGTGGTCTCTCCTTTTAATGTCAGTGTTAGAAATTGTGGGGCCACAGTATCTGCCAGCTACAGAAGCTGGCCCACCCCAGTGTGGATGCCTGCACTGTGTGCCTGCTCTGCAGTCCCTTTCAAGTACTACAGAACTCAGAAACACATCCAAATATGGATGTGTTTACATGGGAAAGCCAGTGTGCTTAAAATATTATTCAAGTCTCCAAGGATGAGAATTATTTCTGGAGAATTATATTTGTTGGTGGGAGCTATTTTAAATGGTTTTTATGTATTTTCCCCCCTGTAATTCATTAAAGTTTTTCATTTTCTTTCCTTTTGGATTTTAAAAATATCAACTAGCTTCACAAAAAAGTATTTCTTTTTATAGGACCCACCAAATAAAGTAAAGATTTTAAAAGTGATGGGAAAATATAATCAAAGCCCAGAACTGGGTTCTGTAGTCAGAGCAATAACAATGACCCTTTCTGAGACTCTCCCCTGAGCACAGTGCACAGTGCACTGCCATTGTCGTTACTGGGAGCTGATCATGAGGGAACATCTGTTGGTAGTATAGCTACAGGAGCCAGCTCAGGAAGCAAAGCCATTAGCCTGATTGGTGGCTGGTAGTGTTCATAATAGTTATTGAGTTACATGACAATCACACAAACGATATGAAGTCATAAGTGACAGAAATAAACTTTTATATAACCAAACAGGGTTTCTATAATTTCTCTCTTGCTTAATTGCCCATTTCCCTGGTAGCATGTACACTTTAATTACTGTTTGGTATACACATCTGGATGGATCAGCACAGTAGCTCTCTGTGACATTTGCCCTGTCTCACAGCTTAGCTTTATCCCCAAAATGTCCCCTTCTCATAGTAGATTGGAGAAGGTGCTAAAGTGGCCCTTATTAGCAGCCTGGAGCTAAGAGCAAGAGTGCAGACTGTGACTGCCTGACAGCCATCCCTGAGAACTGTAGACCCTTCAGTCTCCGCTGAGGGGCAGAGTGTATCTGTATCTCAGTGGCCCTTCAACCAGCAGTGAGCTCTGACCTGACCCACAGCAGTAAGGAGACTGTTTAAATGACGTAGCTGGAAGAGAGCTAAGCCTGCTATTGACTCCTGTCTATCTGACATGAGTCCCTCAGGTCTAAAGAGTTACTAAGAGCTGGGGAGAAGGCTCAGCAAGTCAAATACTGGTCATGCAAACATGAGAGCCTGTGTTTGTGTCCCCAGAATCCATGTAAAAGTCAGATGCTTCAATATACACCTGTAATCTGAGTACTTCCATGGCAAGGTGGGAATCCCTAAAGTTTATGGGCTAGATAGCAAGGAGTGTGCAGCAGCAAAGGAGAAGAGAGCCTGTTTCAAGGAAGGTTGAAGTTGAGGACCAACATCCAAGGTTGTCCTCTGACCTCCACATGCACATGGATCATATGTGTGCACATACACACACACACACACACACACACACACACAGAGAGAGAGAGAGAGAGAGAGAGAGAGAGAGAGAGAGAGAGAGAGAGAGAGAGAGAGATTAAAATATAAAATGAAAGTGTCATAAGTGTGGCAGTAAAGTCTAGGTAGAAAGACTTCGATTCTAGAAGCTTCTCTTAGGATGCACTGTGGTCACCATATCTGCATTCCATCTTTCTTCTTCACATTAAGTTTGTGAGGAGCTAATTAGGCTTGCCAGACATGAGAGTAAAGGAATATGGGCTCAAATGTATCTTGTTAAGTCAGCCCTCCAAGACTACCAGGTTTCCTACAATACTGCTGTCCTGTCCCCTGTTGGGCTGCTTTGAATTTATGTCCTCTGTTGCCAGATAACTAATCAGAACTCTGCCTTTAGTTTTTAACCCTTCTGTTACAATTGTGCTCTTCCGTATTTGTGTGTTGTTGGTAGTATGTAGTGGTAGCAGTTATAGAAATCTAAATTTGGCTCTTTTATTATTGAAATAAACCTGTCAACCATTACTGCCCCTGTCCTTTGGCAACTTAAGTGGACCTCCTGAGAGTGATATGTAATCTCTTACTCCCTCACTCTTCACCCCTGCACTACAGTTAGGCCCCACTCTTTCTCTCCCTGCAGCGTGCTCCACTTTACTGCTTTTTGTCAGTCTTTTGGTTTTCTATCTGGCTTTCTGGCCTCAAGGCTGTCCCAAAGCCTCATGTTCTACCACAAGAACAGTCTCTAACTGGCCTCTGTTCTCTACTTCATCCGAATGACTAACAGACTCCTTCACTCATGTCTCCCACTCCTCTGGTCCAAAGCCAGACTTCACGGCTCCCTGCCTCTTCTGTGTGTGTCTGCCTCTGCTCCTGTCTCCTTACTCCTCACTCTGCCTGTTTTCACTGAGGCAGCCCTTCAACCTTCCTTCCTCTTGCCTGTACACCTCCCCACTTAGCACAGCTGCTAGGGACATGTCTTTCTGAAGGCACCCTGCCCAGAAAGCTAGTCCCAGAGCTAGCAGTGTGACCTTGGGTGGGATAATAGTTCATAGGTCATAAATTGCTCCAAAGTTTACATGAGGTCATTGTGTAAGGTGCCAGGTACACAGCAGCTGTTACCATCTTACCTCTCTGTTCTTCACTGCTTACCCAGGGAAGAAGCTGGCCTCCTGCTCCAGTCTGGGGAAGACTGGGCACCAGCAAGGTGCCACCCAGGGAATTGGCTCACTCTGAGATGCACATGCTATTGTAGCTCTTTGTGTTACAGGGACTGGTCGGCCTTAGTACTTAAACTTAGTGTCTTGAAGATGAAGAGATTCTTAACATACCACAATAGACCATTGCATAAGATGTCATTTGTCATTTTTTTAAGATTTATTTATTATTATAAATTATAAATGAGTACACTGTAGCTGTCTTCAGACGCATCAGAAGAGGGCCTCAGATCTCATTGTGGGTGGTTGTGGTTGCTGGGATCCGAATTCATTACCTTCGGAAGAGCAGTCAGTGCCCTTACCCACTGAGCCATCTCACCATCTCCCCCTCCCCTTTTTTTGTCATTTTTAATATAATAATCACATGTTAGTGATTGGAATGGGCAAGTTCCCTACCCTTTCTTTAAAAGCCATACTTAAAAGACCATACATAAAAAGCCATACATAAAAAATGGACTGCGAAGCTTCTTTCCCTTCCTCCTGCCAGTGCTGACTCTGCACACTGCCTTTGTCTCTGCGTGCCGCCTTTCCTGATGCTCTGTGCAGGCAGCCTGTCCTCGCAGTACTCAGTCACGGACTGCATAAGCAGCAGCTTAGGCCAGCTCTCTGTAGCTTGGCCACTTTGCATTGCTTTTTTACATTTTTTCTTTTCAAACCAAGGTTTCTTTGTATAGCCCCAGCTCTCCTGAAATGTGCTCTATAGACTAGGCTGGCCTTTAACTCAGAGATGCGCCTTCCTCTTCCTCTCAAGTACTAGGACTAAAGGTGTACACCACCGCCGCCGCCTGGCTTCTTCTTTACTGTTTACTTTTTACTTTGTTTGTTTGTTTGTTTGTTGCTCTGGGCTCAAATCCATGCCTTGCCATGGTAGGTAAGCACTCTTCTGTTGAGTGACATGCAGTTCACACACATGCATCAACATCTCTAAAGGCTGTGTCCAAGAATCCTGTCTTAACAGACTTACCCTAATGGTCTTGTACATGCACTAAAAACAAGTTTTTAGTCACGTATTAGATTCTGTTTTCTGGTGGCCTGGGAGAGTACTGTTTTGTGAGTATGCTTAATTGATAAGCTCTTGGCACCCTTGGGAGCTCTTAATGTCCGTCCTGCCCCTGGGCTCCACTACGATGCTACAGCTTCTGCCACTTAGAGAATCTGCTGCCACGCTGTCTTTCTGTCTGCACCTCGCCACCTGCCCCAACCCTCTGAGGTGCACTGCAGAGATTGAGCAAGTATCTGCTGAATGGATGGTTATTATGTGTTTAAGTTTCATAGACTAATTGAGTTAATTTATACTTTACCCATTTCATCTAGAAACTCACCTAAGCTGAGCTTTGTTTAAAGGCTTAGACTTAAGTTTTTATACTGATTCGACTCACTTGGTGAGCTGGCTGAAAACTCACTTGGTGTAATTGATTGCTCTGAGGAGAATGGCTACCCAGTCCATGTTGGGATGGCTCCTCAGGTTAACTTAGAGGTGTGGAAGGGTCATCTGCAGTTTATTCATTCAATTAGGACTGATTCCAAATCAGTTTTTTAAAATATTTGTGAATAGCTATCACATAAGTATATCATATATACTTAGACTTCAGATATGTATTTTTTAAAACAACTTGTGTAAGAGTCCAGAATATGTCACAGCTTCCATCCTGGGACTCTACCTATGGTAAGTGGCGATCCGTGACAGGGACTCCAAGTTCTCCTGCCCTCCCTGAGGATCACACATTTGGGAATGTGACAAGACAAACTTTTTGCTTTGTATTTTGAAGACAAGTTCTCAGACTTTGTCAGCCACTGCTCTTTGAATCAGCAGGAACATTTAGGACTAAGACACTTTTAAAGGAAAGCGCTTGGCACCAACTCTAGACTTGGAATAACTTCGTCTATCTGCAGTGTGAAGGCTAGAGCACTTGATGAGCTCTGATATGTCAGAACTGCTGCAGAGTTCCAAACATTCAACTTCAAATAAAAAAGTCACTCTAATGCAGGAATCAAAGTGTTTGTTTCTCTTCCCTACCAGGTTTCTGTGATGGTGAAAATGATGGCCATGGGGAAGGTATGAACAGGTGCTGAGGTGGGATGCTGAATTACATGTACATGCACATGTGTAGACACACATATCTACATATGTGTATATATAGATATATGCGTAAAACCCCCTTTCAATGCCTTGACAGTCACATGTATGTAAAGGCTGGCAGCTGTTACTTGGATTACTTATCTGAGATGCTCTTAAGTAGTTAGACATGATCAAAGCCCTGAGAAAGGAAATGTGTGGCTAGATTACAATGGTTCCCTGTTACCCAAGTCCATCCAATACAGTAGTCACAAGGTTGTGTGGGGAAGCAAGAGTCGTAGCCACACAAAGATGGGAATTAGTCAAGCACTGAAGCAGTTGTTCCACTACCTTCTCTCAGCACTGCTCGGTCCATTTAGAAGGTCACTGTGAGAGTGGCTGATAGGTTTAAACAGTTCAGGGGAAGGGCAAGCTTGGGCTAAGGATGCAGCTCAGATGCTGGGCTGCTTGCCATGCATGCATGAAGCCCAAGCTTCACCAAATGAGCCAGGAGTATTGGTGCACTCCTATACTCCTCCACTTGGAAGATGGAGACAGGAAGATGAGAAGTTCAGAGATAGATAGCCTTAGCTACACATAGAGCTTGAGACTTAGCCTGGGATACATGCGATCCTGTCTCAAAGAAAATTAAGTGCAAATTTATTTTAAGGTAAAAAGATACATTTTACAGACACTGAGCTTCGTAAAGCCAGTTAAACCCATGTTAGAGATCTGCTGATATCACTGACTACCATCCACAGATGGGGTTCAGCCCTGTTCAGTCAGTCATTCAGTTCCAGGCACCGTTAGATCTTTATAAGCTGACATGCAATTTTCATAATCTGAAGCTGAACAGCTAAATTAGTTTGTGTGCAATAGAGACCAAACTTGTGGAGGATATAAGCAAGGATGTCCCACATGAGAGGCAGAGCCTTCTGACATTACCTTGCACACTCCTTTTCTGAGCAAGCCATTTTAGGTGTTGAATAAAATCATAAAAACTTGACAATGATCTGTGCAAGCACTCGGTCTCAGGGCCTCCCTAGTTAATTCTCCAAGGATCCCTAACAAACCTGCACATGGGAAGAAACTACAGTGAGCTCCTCAAAGGAAACGGCCAGCCTGTCCCTGCCACATTGCTGTAGCGATTGCTTAGGAGCCCAAGTGGAGGGGCTGCCTTAGCCTTTGCAGTATGTCTGTCCTTGTTCTCCTGCTGTCTTGAACTAAAGCCGCTCTCAAAGCCGGTTGCTCTTGGCTCCATTTGTGAAGAGTCCCTCCCTGTGAGTCTGCATGCCCCAGGCACTGTTTATTGAGCATTACCCAGGAGCAGAACAGAGTCTTAGGACCTCACAGGGTTTACAACTCTGAAGCACTTATTTAGTGATTAGAAAAAGAAAACCAATGAGATCATAGACAAAATATATTCTTCAAAGAGGAGTAATCTAGCTGGGGTGGCTCCCAGGGAATGCAGGACTTTGTAGGGTCCTAGGTCCTATCTTTAGCAACTCATAGAAGGAAACAAAAGAAGGACAGGAAGCAGGGGCTTTAAGTCAGGACTGATGGACACCAAGGCATACTCACAAAGCCTGCAGAAGTAGCCTTTGTCGCACTGGTGCTGGGACGTTAGCCATAATGAGGACTGTATGGAGCCATGCTAGCCACTCGTAATTGCTTCCTAACTTTTACTGACTTGCAAATAAAGAAAACTTAATTTTTATTTTAAATGCCTTCCTTAGAGTTCATTCTGACATTTTGGCCCCCATTTTGTTGTTGGTTGTTCTTTGAGATATGGTATCACATAGCCCAGACTGGCGTTGAGCTCTTGGCCCTCCTCTTTATATTTTCTCCATGCTGGGATTACAGACTTGCACCAATGCACCTAACTTTGATCTCAGTTTTAAGTGACTTCTTAGTGTCTGTTACTCATCTTGTGAGGACCAAGGACAGGACAGTCAAGATAGTCACAGGGCAGCCCTGCAGTCCCTGGAACCCTGCGGCCTCCCTCATGCTGAGCAGTCTCCAGGGTCTGCTGTGGAATATCTTCCTGACGTTAGATCACATAGTTCCTCGGAACTTGCCTTTGACCTTTGGTCTGTGTCTAAGAACACAGCTCAGCCTGCTTGCTCTCATTGGTATGGCTAAGAGCATTGAAGCAGTCAAGGAATAGCCCCTTGCTGTAGAGCCATAAGACCCCCTATCAGTATTTCTAACCACACACACACACACACACACACACACACACACACACACTCACGTATGTGGATATGTGGGTGTATGGGAGGGGCACTCTACACTGCACACCATTTATGTGGAAACCCAAAGCTCGCTATCCTCCCTGATTACTCTCCACTTTATTTATTGAGGTAGGAAGTCCTGCTGAAACCAGTACTTGCCTGTTTAAACTAGGGTAGCAGCTTGCTCCGGGGAGCCCCTGCCTCTGCCCCTGTTGCTCTGGGATTACAGGCACCTGCGATTCCTACCTGACTTTTTCATGGTTTCTGGGAAACAAACTCTGGTCCTCAATCTTACAGGGCAAGTATTCTATCCACTGAGCCATCTGCCTGTGCCACCTCATCTCCATTTGTTACCTTCTTTATGACATCTTTTCTTGATTAGTGTGTGTTTCGCCATACCCCCTTTCCCCATGCCTGCAGAGCCCTGGCCAGGTCTCAAACTGGAACACTTTATTTCCTACTACTCTTCTTTACCTAACCCATGGTCAAGAGCATTCTGACTAGTACTTGCCATCGTTTCTTCTCTAGGCCTTTTATTTATCCCTCATTCTCGTGCTTGAATGTCCTTTGCTGTGTCTGAAAGGAGCCCAGGGCACCCAGCTCTGAAGCCTCGATGTTCTTCTGCTTGTCTGCTCTGAAGCAAGGATGTGTGTCTCTTCTGGGCTTCCTTCAGTATTAATAGGAGTCATAGATGTGCTACCTTTGTCCCCTGGCTATTTATAGATTTACTCAAATTTGAATCTTTTTCTTAACTGTTCCTCCAACCTCTACAATGACACTCAAAGGGCTAGAGAGATGGCTCAGAGGGTAAGAGCTCTTCCAAAGGATCTGGGTTCAATTCCTAGCATGCACATGGTGGCTCTATAACTAGTTCCAGGAGATCTGATGCCCTCTTCTGGTCTCCATAGGCACTAGCATTCATATAGTACACAGACACACATAGGCAAACAACCCATACACATCAATTAATACAATAGTTAAAGAAAAAATTATATTAAAAATAGTATTTGCTAAAGAAATCATGTTCACTAGTCAGTGTGGCACATGCCTATAATCCCTGTCTGGGGACAGCCTGAGCTACATGGCAGGTTCCAGGACAGCAGGACAGCCAACCCTAAAAGCTAAGAGCCATTTAAAAAAAATTTTTTTTTTCTTTTGAGACAGGGTCTCTTTATGTAGCTCTAGCTGTCCTGGAACTTCCTATGTAGAGTAGGCTGGCCTCAAATTCACAGAGATCGCCGGGCGGTGGTGGCGCACGCCTTTAATCCCAGCACTTGGGAGGCAGAGGCAGGTGGATTTCTGAGTTCGAGGCCAGCCTGGTCTACAGAGTGAGTTCCAGGACAGCCAAGGCTATACAGAGAAACCCTGTCTCGAAAAATCAAAAAAAAAAAAAAAAAGAATTGAAAAAAAAAATTCACAGAGATCAGGAGCCTCTGTCCCTGCTTCCCTAGTGTGGGATTAAAGGTTTACAACCACCCCATCCCACTGTCTGCCCTGCCCCTAGCAGTTTTAAACAAAGTTAATTTATTTGGCCCAAAGCCGTTGGCTGCCTTCTTTTCTAATTCAATGTATATGCTTCTTCTCCCTTTTAGTAGCAGCCTTCCCGGGTCCGCTGAAAGAAGAGAATCTGTTAAATGTCCCGAAGCCACTGCCCAAACAACTGTGGGAGACCAAGGAGGTGAGTGAACCACCCTCGGTTGTGCTTGTCCCTCCGTGCAGCCTGCCCCGCAGAGATGGAAACCAGAACTGGGGAAAGGGGAAGAGAGGACTCGTCTGGACACTGATCTGGAAAGACAGTGGGGGACTCTGTCCCTACAGATCATGATCTGCCCGTGACTAGTGCTGCGATCCTGTGGTTTCCTTGCTTTCCTGTGACTTTGCTGGTTCTCAAACGAAAACTGTTGAGCTGCTGCACCTTACATGGTCAGAAGCTCGGAAACTTGGGCATGAAAGGGCAGATGTCTCTGCTTTGGAGCCATCTCCAGCTCCTGTTGAGAATTGCTGTCATGCCAGATGATCTTTTCTGAAATCAAAGGCCTTTGACCCGAGCTCTCTGAGAAGCAGCAATGAGTCATCTGTTTACTACGATTTCTCTGAGCTTTGAATGTTAGCATCTGAAATCCTAGTCACTGGCCTCCCTCCACGTCACTTTGTAAACCTCACCCACTGCGGAGATGGGGGATCCCTCGTTAGCTTGGCCTCTTTCTGGAGAGCACAGTTTTGTGAGAAAAATCCTCCTTCCAGCCCCTCCCCCATGTCAGGATCCCATTGGTCCTTCTCCCCCCAATCAGGATCTTATTGGTCCTCAGCCCCGCCCCCACCAGGATCCCATTGGTCCCGCTCACCCCCACAGGATCCAATCGGTCCTGCTCCTCTTCTCCATCAAACTTACTAGAAGTCTCTGTTAGCATCAGTGTGGTCTTGAAAGCTTTTTATAAAGCAAGATATGTAGTTGATGTTTTAACTTTAGGAGCCTAAAAGAAGACAGGTAATGGTGTGCAGGTGCGTTCACAAATACCATGAACTGTTCTCTCTGAGAGACAGTTGTCTCCCTTGGTCCTGTGGCTATGCAGCATGCACCCTGTTCCCACTAACACACATTCTAGCTCCTCCATTGTCCTTTTCCCTTCCCTCCTCCCTCTCCCATTGCCCTGTTTTGCTTTTTTATTTCCTTCTTTTTCTCTCTTGCTAATTGAAAAAAAATTAAAATCTGAATATGAAAAACATTTGCCTTTTTGAAAGAAGTAACATTTAGTAGATAAGTTAATAAGGTATCAAGTTAATATGTTAATGTTATACTTCTTTTGTCTGGAAATTTAAGAAACTTAAAATTCTCCAAAACTTAAATGGCTGCTCTGTGCAGATGCCCTTGGTTTGCTCTGTCTGTCTTGGCCTCTAACTAGGGTGCCCAGATCCCCACTTTTCAAACACTCGAATTTGGCTGTGCACTGAGTAAGCCCAACTTTCTTTGTTCTTCCCAGATCCAGTCCCTGTCTGGACGCCCTCGATCCTGTGATGTTGGGGGTGGCAAGTAAGTCATGCTCCTTCTGCTGAAGGTTTTCCAGTCTTTCCTGCTCTGTCACAGAACTGAGAACTAGAACTTGCTGTTTATAAGCCAAAGTCAACTGCATTTGCATAAAAACATCTGTACTTTTTGGTACTCATATTTCATGTATTTGAGACAGTTCATTATACAGCTGACACAAGCCAGTAAAATCACCCTAGATGTGTGAAAGTAGCCCAACAGACTCTGGGCACACAGAACCTGCCTGGCAGAAGCAGGAGTATATACTATCAAGCCACAGCCCGTGGCAGGCCACAGCATCAGTTGACAGGAAAGGAAAACAAGCTAATTTGATTGTCTACATAGAAGCTGATTTTTAAATTTTTGTGAATGTGCATAATGCCTCTGGGCTTGGCATTTAAAAAATGGTCAAAGCAGTAAATTTTATAGTCTATATATTTTACTACAATTTTTAAAAATGGATGAATAGAAAGATTTGCAACTTAAGTTGAGTCTGTGGTACTTTGTATTAATTTTGTTTTGTTTTGTGGCAAGAGTCTCATTATGTAACCAAAACTAACCTAAAATTAACTATGTAGACTAGGCTGTCCTTGAACTCACTGCTATCATCTCGTATCTGTCTCTCAAGTGCTGAGATTAAAGGTGTGTGCCACAACATCCAGCTTAATAAATGGGTTTTTGTTTGTTTGTTTGTTTTGGTTTTTCGAGACAGGGTTTCTCTGTGTAGCTCTGGCTGTCCTGAAACTCACTCTGTAGACCAGGCTGGCCTCGAACTCAGAAACCCACCTGCCTATGCCTCCCAAGTGCTAGGATTAAAAGCATGTGCCACCACTGCCCGGCTATAAATGGATTTTATAACATACAGATTTACTTCCTAAAAGATTTTGGATAGATTATAAAAACACATACAATATAAAAATGCCTGGAATATGAACAGATCTAAGGCGTTTGTGAAAAAGATGAGACTGAGAGAGAATAAAGAGGCAGAGGGATTGTGAGGCCGAGGTGTTGAAACACCACGGAGGCCGGAGTATGGGAACTCAGCTGAGAACCCCAACAAGCTACTGCTAGGGCAGCCTTTGAAACAGCTGGAAGGATGGTCTCTAGGCTCTATACATGCACCCACCCACACATACATTTAATTAATTGATTAACTCATTAATTAATTGAAAGCATGCTTGGTTGACACCTCAAACAAACCAACACTCAAGGCTCTGATACCCTGTCTCGAAGAGCTGGGGCTATAATCTGTTAGCCCTGGGGAGCTCTAGAGCTAGCATCTGCTGTGTTAAGGAGCTGCCTTCCTGCTCTTAACTGTAGCATTCCATCAGTTCATACAGATGGTTATTGAATCCTAATTTTAAGGACTACATCTAGCAATAAACAGAACAGGTCAGTCCCTGGCCGAGGAAGTCGTGGGTGGGCAGTAGGGGGATAGATGCTGACAAAAGCCATCTGATAGGGTAACTGTGACAGAACCCAGCCTGAGGAAAGAAGATGAGGGACCCAGGCAGAGAGAACAGCAAGTGCAGAGACCCTGATGAGCATATGGAAGCTGTACAGTTGGAGCACACTGAGACATGATTCACTAGAAGGATTTGAACCATGAAGATCGTTGCTTGCCTTACATCAGATCTAGCAGGGACTGGAGTGATCGTAGCAACATCCGAGAAGTGACCGAGTATTTCTCTCAACTGCAGAATCATTTTAATATCACTAATGACCAGGCTCGCATTGGTCACACCACGCTCTTCCTTAACCCACCTGGCCATTGCTCTTGCCCCAGCCTTCATTCCTACCTGCTGACACAGGAAGCTCACCTACTCTTGCAGTGAGCTACCCACTGTCCCGGTTTTCTAGTGCTTGAACTTCGCCTCTATAGCCAGTTCTGAAGGAAAGATAAGGTTTACATGCTTGTTTCTACAGCCTCTCCTCCTCACTCATCCACCTGGCCCCATCCACTACCAGGTTCTCCCCAGTCTTCCGTTAGCCTCACTCTGGTCCTTTGACATGGAGAAGAGGCTATTGCAGAGCAGATGTGACAGAGCAGATTCGGCTGACACCTCTCCCAGCCTCTTCTACTACCAGGTGTGATTGATATCCTTGCTATCAAGGTGGATTACTTCCATTTCCTGGCCCTCCACTGAACTGGCTTTTCTGAGACTTCCCTCCACTACCTAGCATTCCCTCTGGTTCCCAGAATTCTCAGCCACTAGTACATGTATAATTTATGCATAAGAGTATTTTGCCTGCATGTATATCTGTGTACCATGTGTATGCCATGTGTTGTAGGCCAAAAGAGAGTACCGTACCCTCTAGAACTAGAGTCACAGATGGCTCTGAGCCACCGTGGATGCTGGCGAACTGGGTCTCCTGGACAACCAGGTCTCTTAGCTCCCAAGCCCTCTTTCTAGCTAGCCACACTTTTTGAAAGTAACCCAGCTTCTGCTTCCACTGTTTCAGTTTAAGTGTCCCCCAGACTGTGAGTCACCTCCTCCAGGGCTTCCCTCCATGAGGGACATCCCCACTGCATGTCGGACTGTGCAGCCAAGCCAAGGACCTAGATAGGAGTTATGTTCTTTCCTGTCTCCATGCCCTAGAGTTCCCCTAGTCTGTCATGGACTCTAGTGAGTGGCTTCCCCAGGCCAGAAGCCAGGATTGTTCCTGAATCCTGCCACAGATGTCCCCATGTTCCTACATCACTGTACTCTCCAGTTTGGTAACTCAGCAAGGTCAACTATGGCTTTGGCTCCAGGCTCTGCTCCTTGCCCCTCAGGTCTGACTACCATACTGTCCTAAGGAAACTGGGTCTAACTTCTGTTCTTAGCTTTCCCCTGGTGTCTTTGTTCTCAGCCCTCTATCCAGCCTCAAGTGTTCTATGCCTGCTTCCCCCATCCCACCTCCAGTAGTTCCCCACCCTCCTAACCCTAACCTTCAGTGGTTATCAGTCATCACAGTTCCTAGACATACCGGTAATGTGCTTTCCTACCTCCCTTTTGCCCCAGCTTTGACCTCCACCTAAAATGGTTTTCCTGCCCAGCTCACCTGAATTCTTTAGTTTTCAAGTTTAGCTTCCAGTGGCCTCCAGGAAGCCTCCTCCCATCTGCTGGCCACTCCCTCCATTCTAGATAGCATCGGGCTCTGTTATTGCCGGAGTAAGCTGGTCATTTCACAAGTTGCACTCTTTATGACTTGTCTCCTGCTTTGTCGGAGTCTCCTATAGGCCCAGATGCCAAGATGTGCTGTGTTGAGTGATTCATTCCTTCTCCCTTCTCTGGCTCATGTGGTTTTCTTCAGCCAGTCCTCTCTAGTCAGCCACTCTGCTCTGTCATGGATTGGGCTGGGGCCCTGCAAGAGCTTCTAATCTGGCCTGCTGCCCCCGCTCTCTGCTCCCTTAGGTCATCTCTCATGCTGCAACAACAGCATCATCTCTAGCTCGCACTTGCTCCTTCTCTCCTGTAGTCCGAGACTTATTCTCCCCAACATCTCCCCTTCTACTTCCTCCACATCTGCTTCTCCCTCCTCACTTCCCAACACCCGCACTACCTGCACTGCCTGCACTGCCTCAGCCACACCAGGCATCTTGAGCTTCTATGAGCACCATGTCATGTCCCTCGCAAAGCCTTCCTGGACATGCCTCTTCCTCTCTTTGGCATCTCTTGCTTTTGGGCTTAGTGTTCCTTGAACCTCTTGGTTGTACCCTAACTACTCCTCGAACAGCATACTTCCTACCATATTGCAATTGCCTGCTTGATTGTTCTGTTGCTCCTTCTCTGGACTGTAAGAACATGATTCCTTCGTAAGAGTACCAAGAAGCCTTGTCCTTGAGAGGGCCCACTCCCAAGCTGCCAGAGTTCAAGGAACTACAGGGACCTACACTACACATGTATGTATGATAGCCACATACCTACCTTCCAGTGCAGAACAGGACCGGGTATTGGAAGGAAATATGGACTAAGGAAACTGGGTATACAGTCCCAATGTATGCTAATACAAAGCCCCAAGAATTCTGGGATGTTTACATTTGAATCCAATCTATTATAAATAAAGGTATGTTTTGTCATGACAGGAGAGTTTATTCCTTTGATTTGTAACTTTGGAAGATTACAGCAGGAGTTGGGGCAAGACCTCAGTGGTAGAGGAGCTGGGGTGAGGGCTCAGTGGTCAGCTTTTGCTGTGAAAGCTTGAGAACCCAAGTTTAAATTCCTAGCACTACTGGGCGTGGTGGTGCACGCCTTTAATCCCAGCACTTGGGAGGCAGAGGCATGCAGATTTCTGAGTTCGAGGCCAGCCTGGTCTACAGAGTGAGTTTCAGGACAGCCAGGGCTATACAGAGAAACCCTGTCTAGAAAAACCAAAAAAAAAAAAAAAAAAAAAATTAAATTCCTAGCACCTTTGTGAAAAGCTGGGGATGGCTATAACCCTATTGCTATAGGGAGTAGAGACAGAAGGATTACTGAGGCTTGCTGCTTCCAGCCTAGTTCCAGGTCCAGTGAGACCTCATGTCAAGGGAATAAAGTAGAGTAACAGAACAGGACCCCTGACACCCTACCCTGGCCCTGGCATGTGTGCACCTCTCCTGCAACACACATAGACTAAAGCAGATGCAGTGCTAACTTCCTTTGCATTCTTGCCCTAGGTGTGCAGATATCAAGGACAGACCCAACCATGAACATGGACCTTGCTTGCTCATCATTGTACTTCTTGGGCCTACCCTTGTACCTGGCACACAATGACCAGTTAATGATTTTAATCAATGAATGGCAATGTGTTTTCCTTATTTTCATAATTATGGAAACTTGCTTGGAGAGATGGCTCAATGAGAAAGAGCCCTTGTTGCTTGTTCTTACAGAGGAACCATTAAGTGACCTACAACCACTTGTAACTCCAGCTCCGGAGGTCCAACACCCTTCTTAGTTAGGGTTACTATTGCTGTGATGAAACCATGACCAAAAACAACTTGGGGAGGAAAGGGTCTTTTTGTGCTCACAGTTTCATAGAACAGTTTATCATCAAAAGCAGTGAGGATGGAAACTCACATAGGACATGAACCTGGAGGCCGGAGCTGATGCAGAGGCCATAGAGGAGCGCTGCTTACTAGCTTGCTCCCATGGCTTGCTAACCCTGCTTTCTTATGGAACCCAGGGCCACCAGCCCCTGGATGACCCCATCATAATGAGATGGGACCCCCTCCATCAATCACTAATTAGGAAAATGCCTTACAGGCTTGCCTACAATCCAATCATATGGAGGCATTTTGTCAACTGAGGTCCTCACCTTTCAGAGGACTTTAGCTTGTGTCAAGTTGTCATAAAAGTATCCAGCACAATTCTTTTCTGGCCTCCAAGGCCATCTGCAGTCCTATGAACGCACACACAAACATGCACACACGCACCCCCCCACACACACATTACACATAAACAAATAAAAATAAAGTAAATCATTAAAAAGTAAAATATTTTTAAAGTTTTTGAAATTTTAATTGAAACAATATATCCTGGAAGGTATCTAGTTGTCCAAAGATACTTTTTGTGTATGTGGTTTTGATAGCAAAAATAATTTAGAAAGCTAGCAAAAGGGGCTCTAAATGTGTTGTCATAATTTACATTTTATATAGTGACTTACAATTTGCAAAGTAATCTGTCTGATTTAACATGTCAGGAAATTGCATTCCAGAGGAGGTAAGCTAATAGACTGCTTATTCTCATGAGAGGTGGAGACTGCATGGGACTTCGGTCATTAACACGAAAGAGGTGGCGTGTGCAACCCACTTTCCTACAGCCAAATGCACTGTAGAAGCAATCCTCTTTCTCTTCTTTCAGTGCTTTCCCACATAATGGCCAAAGCACAGGCCTCTCACCGTTCCTGGGGACCCTGAACACTGGAGGGTCGTTACCAGATCTCACCAACCTCCACTACTCAGCGCCCCTGCCAGCCTCCCTGGATACCAGCAACCACCTCTTTGGTAGCATGAGTGTGGGGAACAGTGTGGGCAACCTTCCAGCTGCCATGACTCACCTGGGGCTAAGAAACTCTTCTGGTAAGTAAAGGGCCTGGGCTGTGTGCCTGCTGTGTGTGTTTGGTGCACCATTGAATGAGAGCCTCTACATCTTAGTCACATATTATAGTGTCCTTGAACTGGCTGGCTTCTGCTCTAGGGGTCCCATTTCTGCTTGTTTGATGAGCTCTGGAGCAATTCTGCTGCACCTCCTTCTCCACTGTCTTCACAAGCCCATGTGTGCAGAGAACTTGGGGAGGAATGTGTGGGAGTTGAGAAATCGGTGCCATCCCAGGGCGACTAACAACATTTGCAGTTCTTATCAGCATCTGGTGATCTCTTACCATCTAATCATTCCTCAGCTCTCCCCAGTTCCCCACTGCATTTCAAAAGGACACTATCTTAAATTTTAGAAAAATTTACAATGGGCATGATGAAATATTTATATTTAACCTATGTAGATGAAGTAGAAATCTATAACAGTTCAAAAATACTCAAGTGTTCAGAAGTGCGTAAGGACATGGTACTGGCTATGGTCTGGTAACTTGTAATATGATGTAGTATTACTGTGCAGGCTTGA
The DNA here is from genome assembly GCA_019843815.1 of Montemys delectorum. NCBI lineage: Eukaryota > Metazoa > Chordata > Mammalia > Rodentia > Muridae > Montemys > Montemys delectorum. Next base: position 27,676 of record JADRCD010153467.1, read on the forward strand.
TTGTCCCCAGCCCAGACCCTGTGATGACTTGATGTTGAACCAAAGCTGCTCTTGTCAGCACCCAGAGCAGGTGGTACCCCATCCTCCACCCACCCCAATTCATGGTGCCTGCTAGAGATTGTGCTGAGGAAGGTTCCATTTGGGAGGGCTCCTCAGTGGTCGGATATAGGTGGAGGAAGTGGTTGCTGGTTTCCACTCTGGGTTCAGTGAGACTCACCAGGCAGAGCAGAGCCTGCCCACCTGGAGCCTGGAGTGGCCCCATAGGGTTCCCTGCCTCAGTGGGCTCCTGCTGAGCAGCATGGCTTCAGCTCTGCACAGCTGGTTTCAGAGACCACTCTTATTTTTATTTTAGGAGTGCTTTTATTGAAGGAGGTGTCATTTAATAATAATAAACTATCTTGTATCTCTTAAGGTGAATTTTAGAAATAAAGTTGTGTGCAAACTCACTGTCAAGAGTGAGTTCTGAAGCTATATGGCACTGTCTTTTTTTTTTTAAGATTTATTTATTTATTTATTTATTTATTTATTTATTTATTTATTATATGTAAATACACTGTAGTTGTCTTCAGACACACCAGAAGAGGGTGTCAGATCTCGTTATGGATGGTTGTGAGCCACCATGTGGTTGCTGGGACTTGAACTCAGGACCTTCAGAAGAGCAGTCGGATGACTCCACTGAGCCATCTCTCCAGCCTAGCACTGTCTTTGATACAAGGTATTTCAGAGTGTTCCAAGGGGCCTGGGTTGCACTTTAAGAAGACATCAGTCTCATAACTCTGAGTTTCTTTGATTTATGTCATAAGAGAAACTCAGACCCATTAAGAGTTCTAGACTCAGAATTACCCTTTTAGATGAATTCTCCGTGAACAATGATGTCCAGCATCACTGAAACCGAACACTGTCACCCATAGCTCCCTTGGATCTTGAAGAAGCTAGCCCTGTAGGCTTTGTTTCTAGCCTATAGTGAGAACTTCGTGGTCAGTCGTTGACTGTCACCCTCTTCCACACACATCATTTTATGCAGAACACCATTTAGCTTCACAATGTCTCCACCTTAAAAATGTATGGTATACATGCCACAGAGATGGCTCAGTGGTTAGCACCTGCTTCTCCTTGCAGAGGACCCAGGTTCAGGTCCCAGCATCTACATGATGGCTCATTATCACCCATAACTCCAGTCCCAGGGAATCTGATGCCCTCTTTTGGCTTCTAACAGCACCAGGCATGTGCATAGTACACATGCATACATGTAGGCAAACACTCATACTCAAAAAAGCTAAGGCAGGTCCATCACAAGCCTAGGTTACTTTTTTTTTTAAAGCCTGATATACATGCTTTTGAAATATATTTAGGCCTTCTTTCTGAATGAGGCTTCTTTTTGTAATTGAATTCAGATCTCTAGCTCTCATTATTTGAGCCACCAAGGTCTCACCTTTTCATAGACTGTAGCTGTTGTTGTTGTTGTTGTTGTTGTTGTTGTTGTTGTTGTTTTGTTCATGGTTCAAGAGACTGAGCCCAGGGCCTCAGGAGTTCTAAGCAAGTTCTCTGCCACAAACAATTTTTTTTTTAAGTCAACACAAACACAAATTTCTGCTTCCTAACTTTTAGCACAGAGCAATGAACTGACCTGACTGTGGATGTGGCCTGTCAAAGTGCAACAGCAGCAGCCTTTGTGTTCACTAAGAAGTCTGTTCACAGGTGGCTTGAGCCAAGTGCCAGGATCCATTAGGGCACAGGACAGGGTCTCTAGCTTCCTGGAACTCCTCTCTTAGCTCTCTGGACTGTGGAGACACCATCCCCAGATGGTCTTGCTCATACTAAGATTCACCTCAGAGAAACAAGGGACTAACAGAAATGTCCTTTCCCCTGAGTTGGGAAACACTGTTAACAGACAGTTTATAAGGAAGCCATAAATCAAAGAGTGGACTTTAAGGCTGAGAGGTCTAGGGGAAGTATGTCTCCAATGTTCATAGAAGATCCAGGCCATGTGAGGGCAGGTGCTCGGAGAGGCTCCAAGTAGGCTGTTGTCTAGCCTGAGGTTCTATTCCCTGAGTTGGCCCTGAGCTCACCTCCAGCCTCCTGCTTGAGCTTCCCCAGGGCAGGTTTTCTCAGTCTTCCTCTTTGGGCACAGTGATTCTCTTCTCACTCAAGCTTGGCAGCAGCTCTCTAAGTATGCTTTCCTTTCCTTGTCATTGGTACACCCGAGACATTTCCAGTAGGAGAGCTGTCCAGAAACTCAGAGAGAGTCATCGCATGCGTAGCCAGTGGGAACTTTGCTGTACTCTTTAGAAAACAAAAGCTTTGATCCAAAGTCATCGAAAGAACCTTGTGAACACATTATCTTTCAGGTCTCCAGAGTTCTCGAAGTAACCCTTCCATCCAAGCCACACTCAGTAAGATGGCGCTCTCCTCATCCCTCAAATGCCACCCGCAGCCATCTGTGGCCAACACCTCTGCTCTCCACCCCTCCATCCGGCTCTTCTCCCTTAGCAACCCATCTCTTTCTACCACAAACCTGAGTGGCCCCTCTCGGCGCAGGCAGCCTCCAGTCAGCCCTCTCACGCTCTCTCCTGGCCCTGAAGCACATCAAGGTTTCAACAGACAGCTGTCTGCCACCAGCCCACTGAACCCGTATCCTGCCTCCCAGGTGAGAAAGACTTCTGCAGTACCTCCATTCAACAGGCTGAGCACTCGATGGCCATAACTCCTCTGGGCCAGTTTGGATCTGCTCCATGGTTGTTACACTGTGCATCCCTGAGATGCACTCCCTTGCAAGTGTACTCTTATCTTTTTCTGAGAATGAGCGAGAAGGGATGTGCATTTATGATTTTATAATAGCAGGTGTGTGATGCTTATTGCCTGAAGTAAATATTAAACAATTTGTAGTCTTTAACTCATAAAGTTGGGGCTGGGGTATGGAGAATGCAAGGCAGTTCAGGTTAAAATTACAAAATGTATTTTAAAAAAATCTATCACTGACCTAATAACTACAGCAAATCACAGAGAAAGCCCCCCAAAACACTTGGTGTCCTGACACTTCAATAGTGGATTAGCCTCTTCCCTCATTCCACTAGATGCTTGAGAAATAATACTCTGATTATATAAAATCCTAGCTGAGGAGACTGCCGTCTCCAGAACCAGTCTGCTTAGAAAGAGGCACATGTGGAAGCCTCAGCCCATTGTGGACGTGCAGGAATGTGACACTGGGCTAGCTGGCTTTGTTTTTATTCTAAACTCTTAGGGTGGACCTTCTTACCATACTCACTGGTAAATATATTTTTGATGTATATTTGCCACACCCTAGATACATTATAACATCATTAACTAGTCCTTGCTTCATGTAAATGAGTTATGGTTTACCAAGAGGAGTTGTTAGAACACAAGGGAAGAAGTTTAAATGATCTGGTTAGTAGTCACTCTACTAGTTACTGGCCAAGGGATTTGAGCAATTTCTTCTGAAGAAGATAAGAGGGCATTTAGTAAATTTAAAATTTTTTTTGCTTTGGGGCTGTCTAGATGGCTCAGCAGCTAAGAGCACTGCTTGCTCTTCCGAAGATCCTGAATTCAAATCCCAGCAACCACATGGTGGCTCACAACCACCCGTAATGAGATCTGACGCCCTCTTCTGGTGTGTTTAAAGACAGCTATAGTGTACTTACGTATAATAATAAATAAATCTTTAAAAAAAAATTTTTTTTGCTTTTAAAAATTATTGGATTTTTTTTAGTTTTTCTTTGTAAGATTATTTTATGAGCTACAAAAATATTCTTGCTTTCTAGATACATTTTAAAAGTAGAGAACATTAACTCTAATATTTTTTGTTTAATGTTTAGGTTTAGAAACTGTTACTCATATACACGGTTCCAAATGGCAAATGGTTCTGAAGGACATGTTTTGAAATAATAGTTGTCTCCCCTAACCCATTAACCACATTTTTCACTGCCTGGAGTTGGCTGTTTCCAACCATTTAGCTAATCTCTTTGGTATAAACATGTTATTTTGTTCTTATTTTGTTCTGGATTTTTGCTGATCCACATTGGCTAATGACATCCTGCCATCCGAGATCGGGCTTCAGTTTTCTTTCAACATCTCAAGCCGCCCCCTCCCCCCCCCACACACACACACCTTGCTCAGTCTGCTCATTTATTATCATTTCGGTGAGAACAATATGTAGTGTTTGTGTTCCTATGGCTGCAATGATGAGGTCGGACACTTGACCCCATAGCACACGAGGAGATAACAAAGTGAGCATTTGTTTTGCTGCAGATGTTAATGTCCTGCTCCTTTGTTTTCATTTGGCTCTCTAGCTGAGCACTGCTAGTTCAGGTCCAAACTCTTGGCATTGGAGCAAGCTTAACCCATTTCAAACAGATCCTCTGTAAGCCTTGGGGGGAGGTACAGGTGCCTTTGCATGACTGTAAACTGATTTTATTCTACCTTCCATGTAGTAACTAGCTGAGCTAGAGAGAGGACTTGGCTGAGTTATTTCTATCAGGTGTTGATCAGCTTACAGCCGCTTCCATTCATTTCTCCTTTGTCTGTCTGTCTGTTTATTTGATTGCGGGGCCTGGCATACACACAGATCAGAGGACAACTTTTTGTGAGTCGATTCTCTCCCTGATCATGTGGTTCTAGGCAGTCACTCTAGGGTTGTCAGGGTTGGTTACAGGCCTTTACCTGCTGAGCCATCCTGCTGGACCCTCTTTTTTTTTCTTTCTGAAAGATTTTTGCACTATTTTTCAAAAGTTCTTTCATGTTTTGTTAAAGTTCACCTTGCCTCCATTCTCTGGGTCAGCATTAAGAAGGGAGGCTAGTTGCCCTCACAGAAACTCTGGCCAGACCTTCAGGGGTTAATTTCAGCCATTGCTCATTCTGGTCTTGTCCCCCACACCTGGACTCAGGTTACCTCCTGGCTTTCCTTGTGGATGGCCTTCTCAGCTTCTGCTGTTTTCCACATGTGTTGCCATCAGTGGTGCTGGTCATGACTTTGGTTTTGTTTGCTAGGGTCTTGTTGTAGTAGTGCTGGTCATGACTTTGGTTTTGTTTGCTAGTGTCTTGTTGTAGTAGAGTTTAGGATGCTTGTGCAGCTTCCTTTTCCAGTCTTCTGTCTCTCACCAACAGTTGTGGCTTTAGAAACTAAGCAGTATGTGCACTGAGAAAGCAGAGGAAATTGGCTGTATTCTTGTTTGATTCAACAATAGAAATGATGCTGATAGGAAATGCTTTCGGGGGCATGAAGTTGAGACGTGCTAAGAAGGGCTTCTCTCAGCATCGCAGGGAGAGCCCAGCTTCTCCTCTCACCAGGCCGTCCTAACCCTGCACCTTATTACTTGTGGTTTGTTTCACAGATGGTCACCTCAGAGCAGAGCCCACTTTCCTTCCTTCCCGCAGATGCTCAAGCCCAAGTGTCCCCACCGCCCCCTTACCCCACACCCCAGGAGCTGCCTCAGTCACTCCTACAGCAGCCTCATGCCCAGGAGCCCCCAGCTCAGCAGCCCCAGACAGCCCCCTCCCTGCCACAGTCAGACTTCCAGCTCCTCACTGCCCAGGTAAGTCATGGGTGTAACATGGGTGTGGGGCTTATTTCAATGTGAACTCCAGCTCTAAACTGTTACCTCCGCATTTCCCAAAGGGCTCAGCTCTGACCAGCTTCTTCCCAGATGTGGGCTTTGACCAACAGCCCTTGAGGCCCAGCCCTGCCTTTCCTCAACAGGTAAGTGGTCACTGCAGCCCCATTTCCTTGATGTATAAAAAGTACCATCAAGGCTGTTGTATGTGTAGACTCCCTCAAGCACACACAGGCACCTCTTTTCTGTTTCAGTTGTGTTCCACAGCCAGGAAAGCCTTGCATCTTCCCTTGCTCAGTTCTAATGTGGCTCCTCATGCTAATACCTTGTGTAGGGTCAGGTTTCAGCAGAGGAGCTGTTTGAACACTGAGCGGTGGATTTTCATAGCACTCTAGTCATAGAATTAGATAGTTTAGTCAATAGAGCACAAGGACTTAAGTTTCATCCCCAAAACCTGCATTTTAAAAAAGAAGTAGACACCAGGTGTAGTAGTGTACACCTTTAATCCTAGCACTTGGGATGTAAAGACAGACAGATTTCTGTGAGTTTGTGGCCAGTTTGGGTACCAGTTCCAGGGCTACATAATGAGACCCCTTTCAAAAAATGGGAAGGAGTGATGAGAGAGATGGTTCAACAGATAAGAGCACTGGCTGTTCTTCCAAAGGACCCAGTTTGGTTCCCAGCACCCACATGACAGCTAATAACCTCCTGTAACTCCAGTTCCAGAGGATATGACACCCTCATATGGCCTCCTTACATAGTGGGCATGCATGTATGGTGTACATACATATATGTAGGCAAACACTTGTGCACATAAAAATAAATCTTTTAAAAACAAAAGATAAAAGAAAGAAATTTCTGGTGTGGTTGTGCACACTCATAACCCTATCACTGGAATGCCAAGGACAGATGGGTCCCTAGGGCTTTCTGGCCTGCTAGCCAGGCCTAGTTGGTAAGTCCCAGACCAATGAGAGACCCTGCCTTAATTTTTGTTTAAGACTTTATTTATTTTATGTATATGAGTACACTGTAGCTGTCTTCAGACACACCAGAAGAGGCCATCGGATCCCATTACAGATGGCTGTAGGCCATCATGTGGTTGCTGGGAATTGAACTCAGGACCTCTGGAAGAGCAGTCGGTGCTCTTAACCACTGAGCCATCTCTCCAGCCCCTGCCTTAAACTTAAAAGGTAGATGGCATCTGAACAATAACACCCAAGGTTGCCTTGTGAACCTCTAGAACATACACAGTACAGGTGTACACACACACACACACACACACACACAAACATTGACATACATGTGTACATCCATTCACAGCAACCATAGCACCTAACTAATCAGTCTCCTATGTCAGAGACTCTAAAAGACAAGGACACATACCTGGCCCCAGGCTCGGGGTTAGAAAGTAGTGTAGCCTTGTGCTGCCCCCAGCTCAGGCCTCGGCTCTCTAGGAGAGCTGAGCCCAGGACCAGGATGGGGGAAGTTCCCATCACAGAGTGTTTTCAGCCAGTCACTTTCTTTTGCTTTTATGTTTTTACACCTGGAAATTTTAGTGTTTGGTAAGGATAGTCAGACTCTAGAATGAATTAAAACTCGAAGGGAGGACAGGCCCAGCTCCAGAACGTAATAAAATAGTAAAACAGTTACATAAAGATGCTGTTGCCAAGTGGGCTCTGGTGATGCCTGGTGGTGAGAGCAGGTAGTCCTCACCTCTCTGCTGTTTGCTGCTGTTATTTTTGTCATTTGTGGTGCTGGGCATCAGACCCAGGGTCTAATACATGCCAGATAAGCACTCCAGCACTGAGCTACACCCCAACCCTACCCCCCTGTTTCATAAAGACATAGCGCTAGCTGGGCGGTGGCAGTGCATGCCTTTAATCCCAGCACTTGGGAGGCAGAGGCAGGTGTATTTCTGAGTTCGAGGCCAGCCTGGTCTACAGAGTGAGTTCCAGGACAGCCAGAGCTATACAGAGAAACCCTGTCTTGAAAAACCAAAAAAAGAAAAAAAGGAAAAAAAAAGACGTAGCTCTATCTAGGTGATGAAGATCAGCACTCTCCTCAGAAGTGTTGGAGCTCTTTCTTTTGAGACATTTTTTAAAAAATAGTTTTAAAAATTAGTTTCATTGGCCAGGCAGTGGTGGTGAATGCCTTTAATCCCAGCACTTGGGAGGCAGAGGCAGGTGGACTTCTGAGTTCGAGGCCAGCCTGGCCTACAGCATGAGTTCCAGGACAGCCAGGGCTATAGAGAAACCCTGTCACGAAACCTCCCCACCAACCCCCCAAAAATTAGTGTCAGCATAGATTCCTCAATGAGACCCCAGTTGTAAGCCACCCTCACAGGCTTTGTCCTAGAGAGATGCTGGTGAGAGGGAAGGGAAGGCTTTCTCTCCCTCTTGTCCCCAGAAGCCAGAGAACCTGCTGTTTCCTTGACCACAGAGGGACCTCTGAGGGGCTCACACGGGCCTTGGTGAGGCTGAGAGCAGGGATATCTGAGACCCAGAGTCTGAAACTGTGCCTACTGGTATCTTGTGAGGTCTTCTAGCAGGCAGAGTATAGGCAGAGAAAAAGTCACCCAGTGTGGTGCTCATAGACCCACCTGAATACCAGAGAGTGTTCTTCCTGTGTGAGCACACAGCATAGCACTCTGGGATCTTAGAAGAGACTGTGGGACCATAGAGGAACATCCTGCAATTGTTCACACACCTCTGAAGCAGAGCTGCTTGTCCACAGTGTGGCTTTCAATGCTTCCAGGTGCCTTTGGTACAGCAGAGCCACCGAGAACCACAGGACTCATTCCACTTGAGACCAAACCCATATTCCAGCTGTGGCAGCTTCCCGAGCACCATCCTGACAGGTGAGTATGGGCCCCGCCCCAGGATCACCACTGGTCTCCTCCCCAAGTGTTTACCTCTGTGCAAGAGGTTAAATCATGCAGCATTAGATAAATGATCCCCCACCTTGGCCTGACTTTTAAGATGCAAGTATTAGTCTTTATCAGTGATTAAAAACCATTGTGGGGGGGGACCTACAAAACTTCAAAGATTTAGTTGGGCATGGCAGTACACATCTGTCATTCAAGCAGTCGGGAAGCTGAGATAGGAGGGTCCCTTGAGGTTGAGGCCAGCCTAGGCTACATACAGAATGCAGCCCTGTCTAAGAAAAAAGGTTGATTCCAGGGGCAAGAGCCATGGGCCTGGGAGTGGTCCATACATGGGTACTCACTGTTCTGTCTGGGCATGTTGGGGACTGTCACTCTTTAGAAGCCTCTGTCCTCCTGTCTCCAAATTTCCTCTCTGCTCCTTTCAGAAGATACAAGCACCAGCCTGTTCAAAGGCCTTAGCGGGGGGCTGTCAGGCATGCCTGAGGTCAGCCTGGACATGGACGCCCCATTCCCACTGGAAGAGGAGCTGCAGATCGAACCCTTGAGCCTGGATGGACTCAACATGCTGAGTGACTCCAGCATGGGCCTGCTGGAGCCCTCTGTGGAGGAGACATTTCGAGCTGACCGGCTATGAGCAAAGTGCTGTGGGGCTGGGGAACTGAAATGGCCAGAGTAAGCTAGAGTGGAGCCAGCAAACATCCTGACAGTAGTCACAGCATAGAGGGAGCCATGCTGCCCCGAGCTTTCCACTGAGGCCCCAGCTCAGCTGAGGCTTTTCTAGACACACTGCATTCTCCGGTCCTCGGCACCAGGTGTACTGCTGCAGGCCAGCTGCTTTGGAGCTTCTGGTGACCAGAAAGCTCACCAAGTCACCCTTAATTCTTTTTATTGGCCACCTAGTCAGTGTGTAAAAGTAGAAAATGCTGTGTAACATCAGTGCTCCAAACCTCGGATCCCCATCAGCACTGAAGACGGAACGGTATAGGAGGCAGTGGGGGGCCTCCGGCCTGTGGAGTTGGCTCAGTGTGACACAACGGTACCAGAGCACCATGATGCCTTTCTGTCTGACCGCTAAAGCCAGGCACCCCTCCGGCTGGTGGGTATTCTGGGCCTAGCCATTGCTCTGTCAGATGGCTTGCTTAAAATGAAGAAGCTTAACCACCCGTCCCAGGGCAGGCTTAAGTCAGGCAAACTGAGTGAAGTTTGCTTCCTCCCGGTTTGTGATCTCATTTCTGCTGCTTCCCTGTATGCACACCTTTTCCTCACAGACAGGAGGAGAGGGAGAGTCACTGAAAAGGAAGTTTCCTTGGAAACAGGATGAGCCTAAAGAGGACTGTGCTCCTTGGAGACTGGAGGAGAAAAGGGAGGCCACAGGGTGTCACCTGCACAAGATGCCCTCCCTCTTAGGCCTGCCACCCTACAGCCCACTGGAAGGAGCTGCTGGAACTCCTGTTAGTGCAGGGCAGCTGAACTGCCCTTTTCCTCTGCAGCTTTCCCTACAGACCTCAAGTCTAATGCAATTCCCACCAGACTGTAAGCTCCCAAAGGGCAGGCACTGTGCCTTGTTCTGTATTAACCCCTAGTGCCCACCAGTGCCTGGTGGGAGTGTGTGGCGCCCAGGTATGGAGGAGTGAATGACTGTGCCTCGTGGTGAGGCAGTCTAACCTGTAGCTGTCTCCATTCCCTGCCTTAGCTCAGAGCTTTAACCTTCTCATACTGGTGCCTTGGATTCAGACTCACTTGAGTATGCCTTAACACTAGGTGACCAGACCTGCCGCTAGGCTCAGCACCCCTCCTCCTTGGGAGTACGTCCCTCAGCAGCGAAGTGGGAATCATCCGGAATGGCTGAGTGTGGGGCACCTGGCATCCAGACTGGGCCCCCACAGCAAATTCTCCCACTCAAACTCATATTTTCTTTTTCTAAATTGCTTAAAGTAGAGGTACAAACTTTGAGGTTAAGAAATATAGCCTGGTTCATGGGACTCTTATTATTCATCAACACCTTATCACAGTAATTTGAGCAGATTCTACGACCACCTGCCTCCTAGCCCCAAATGGGGAAAGTGATGTCCACCCAGCACAAGGGGAGGAGTCAGGGTGGGGAAGAGGATGAGGCCCCTGGAGGAGAATCTTTGCTTGGACACCTGCTGTCCTTCCTGAGACATGGGGATGTAGCTGAGGAGAGCAAGGATGGAGTTAAAGGAAGCTGATCCATCTATGCCTAAGGCAAAGCAGCCTGCCGACTGGAGGCTGGTTCCTCCAACTCCCCACACCGTGGCTCTTCTTTAGGCCTCCTTACGGTTCTTCAGACAGCCAGATGGAGCCATGCTGCGCCTTCCCTGAGGACCCAAGAATCCCCTGCTCCCATTTACCCCAATCTCTGCTGTTTAATTGGGAAACCAAATTAGAATCCTCTTCACCTGGTTCCACCCCTGACCATGCCCCGGGCCTCTGCTTGCAAGTCTATTCCCAATGAAATCATATGCTTGATGCCTGCGATCCCAGAGTGAGGTGACTTTAGTTAAAGTGGAAAGCTTTTCACTCCTTGAGCTGCCCAGCACCCCAGCATACCCACACAAGCCAGCCCTCGTGTCAGAGGCCCCTGAAATTGGACCTCCACCTTCAGGCAGAGATCGATGCTGACGTAAAAGTTGAGAGAAAGGGGTTCCCAGCACAACCTGCTCTCTGCCTTCTCTGTGGGGTCATTGTGTCGGTGATGCCCACACAGCACACGGGAAGAGCCAGGTATGAGGTGACAGGGTCAGGAGGAGGAGAACCCTGAAGGAGAATCTCTGGACAGCTGCTGTCCTTCCATGGGGGTGTAAGGGGAGATCTCACCACCCTATACCTTAAGTTGCCCAGTTCCTGAGGCATTCTCCAGCCGATGGGCAAGCATTAGCTATGGGGGAAGTTGAAAAAAAGAAAACCCAAAAAACAAAAAAGACAATGTAGCACTGAATTAAATCTGCCCGTAGGCCTATCAGCCTGATCTTTTCATGTGAGTAGCTTTAAACCACTGGAGAGCCCACCTGTCTAGATGGTGTTAAGTACACCAGGAGACAGTGTTGCCCTGCTGCAGCCGTGTAAGCCTGCACTCGATGCTGCCTTTGTGACAAACCTGTCTTAGGCGTCAACATGGAAGTGGCTACCGGCTTCCCCAGACCTCTCTTCGGTGTCTTCTCTCCGTCCCACCAGCTGTCCTTCCATAGCAGTGCAGCAGTCGTGGGCTTTAGGATGTGAGTGTGAGGAGAGATGTTCTGATTGTGTCAGGATCAGCTCTCCTCTGCCCTGCCTCCTCCCCCCAAGTCTACTGTATATTATCTGGGCTGAGAGGTCGTGTATTCATGCTCGTGCACATATCTGAAGACATTTCCTGTCGGGCTCTTCTGATTTATGCACAGATGGTTCCCAGCTTTTCCACTGCTCCAGAATGGGGCCATCCCAGCAGCTAATCAGACTTCCGGCCAGTGCCCCAACTCCGGCCTTTTGTTAAGCAATATTGAAAGATCGGACTTTGTATAAAGTAGCTTCCAAGTTTTATAATGCATCATTTTACATCTTTCATAATTAAAAGCAGCACAATATGGTTGTATCTGCTCTCAGTGTTTCTCTTCAGCCTTGGGTGCAACGGCTTGGTGGAAAGCTTCTCCCGCTGTCTTTGCCGACTTGGCTGGCAGTCACTGATTTGTGGCCATTGGCTGAGTCCTTCGCCAGCCCTTACTGAGCTTCCTCGTTATGTATGAAAGGCACACAGTCCCTTTGAAACTAGGTAACAAGGACAGGGCACCCTGGATGGCTCAGTCTTCTGCCTCCTCCTGCCAAAGGCCCCACCCCTTAACCCAGTTGTTCTGTCCCAGACCAGCCTTGACTCCTCTTCCCAGCGCCTCTTGCCCTCTGAATAAGCCTCCTCTCCTTCAGAGGCATGCTCCCTAGGCCACACCGAGTGTTTATATTAGGGGTGACTCCTAAGATCTCCCTCAGAAATCCCATTCTGACCATTGTCTTTAGAGTTCACCTCAACCCTGGTCCCACTGTGAATTCTGTCCTTCTCTCAACATTTGTGACCTCTTCCGGGCCCTTCACCCTGACTCCTGACTTGGTCCCCGGGATTAGCAGCCTCCAGGAAGCCTGCAGACCACACTCTTTGCTCTGACTGCCCATACTTGGCCTTTTTTTCTTCAGAAACTCAATAAGCCCACCTTGTCCACTTACCGGTCCTCTGCTCTCTCTGGGTCCCTCGGCAGACCTCGTGAAGCTCTCTCTCCCCTCCAGCCACCCCAAGCTCTTTTCCTCCTCTGTTCTCTGTCTCATTCCCCTCCCCCAAGCTTGTCCAAATCTCTCACCCTCCCCCATGGTGTATCGGTCTTACCTGGGTTCATCTTTCATGTGTCATTACACTGTTCTTCCTCCTAAGAACTACCTGGGTCCCCACCCCAAGGCCCTCTACCTCAGCCTTTGCATCTGCCTTCATCTCCTCCCTAAAACAGAAAGCAAGAGGCCTCAAGTCTCCTCAGACCACAGACTGTCCCCTTCCTTCCCTAGAACACAGCACCCATTACCTCCCACCCCCAGGTGTGAACTCCCTTTGCCTGTGCACGTTGAGCACTTGGAGCCTTTCTCAGGTCCTGCCCTGTTAGTTCCTATCCTGCTGATCCTCCCCCAACACGAAAGCCCTCCCTTAGACTGCACCCTTTCCCTCAGACCCCTTCTTGTTCTCCACTCAGGCCCACACTCTTCCCTATAGTCCTTCACCATCTGCTTCCTCCAGTCACACACTCCTCACCCTCTGTCTCCATTTACCTGTCAACTCAGACTCATCCATGTGCCACCCCACCTACCTTCTACTTATAAATCTGTGTCCAAGGATTGCGCTGATTGCTTTTCCAGGGGACCTGGGTTCAATCCCCAGCACCCACATAGCAGCTCACACCTGCCTGTAATTCTGGTTCCAGAGAATCTGGCACCCTCACATGGAGGCAAAACACCAGTGCACCTAAGAATAATAAATCTTGTTAAAAATTAAAAAGTCTGTGTGTGAGAACCATCCCTCTTTATTGGCCTTTCATGCCCACTGTTGTTGAGGATTCAAGTGGGTGTGGCTGTTGACCTTACTCTGCATCACAGTGCCTCGCATAGAGTCAGAGCTCAGTCAGCACCTCCCAGCTGCTGAGCTCTTTCTGTGGTCACAGTTCTCTCCCCATGCTCCAGCTGCCAAGTAAACCATCCCCTCTCCACACTCAATCCAGCCTGAGCCCCAGTGGGACACGCTGACGCCTCTTCTCTTTCTCCCTCCTCACCCCTGTGTACCTAGCAACCCCTGCCTACACTCAACAGAATGGTAATTTTTTCCATATTATTCTCATTCTTTGAGAATTTCATACATCTATGCAGCGTATATTGATTATATAACATACCCCATGCCCCTTTCAACTCCTCAACCTTACCACCACCTCCCTCTCCCAACACCATTTCCTCCTTTCCTAGCCCATGGGGCTCAGTAAGCACTGTCCTTAGCCACTGGGACATGGGCAGCATAACAGACCATGTCCGCTCAGAGGGACAGACTTTATTTCATCTTTCTGCACCTCTAAAATGAGACAAACACCTTCCATTTCATGATACTGGGTTGTGTGAAGGGAACTTCCACAACTCAAGAATTTAGAATTGCTCCTGACACCTAGAATTCCATCAGCCAATGTCAGTTTTTTTAAAGACCCCGGCTGGCCTGGACTTCACAGAGATCTGCCTTTGCCTCCTTCTCCAGTGTTGGAACTGAAGCCATGCACCACCACACCACACCTGGCAGTCAACGTCCTTTTTTACAACTATTTGTTACATGAATCTGCCCCTTTAAGGACAATATGTACCGATGCTTAAGAGGACTGGGCTTGTACAACACTTGATTTGAAATGCCGAATATTAGCACTGGAGGGTTGCTCTAAATGAACTTCACTGTGGTCTGTGCAGCTCTGGGAAGTAAGATTTGCAGTAAGGTCTTAGAGGGGGCCGTGTCCCCATGTGAACACTAGATGGAGCTGAGGCTGTACGAGTGGCTCTCAGGACCGGGAAACAACTGAGAGAGCCACTTGATCCCCTGGGTGTCTGAAGGGTGCCATCAGGAAGGACTGAATCCCACGATGACAGAAGGCCATCAGCATCCTTAGTGACCACTACCGACGGTCAGACACTGCACACCCACATCTCTTACAGCAACCTAAGAGCAATGTGGAGAGAGGGCGACTTTTCCACTTATAGTCTCAGGGTCACCTATCTGCCGGTGGGGATGCAAGGCCCTGACCCTACAGAGACTGACTCCAAGGCCTCTACATCCTGTCCTCTGTACTTCCCATGGCACCAGATTCCCAAGGCTTTAAGCTACATCCTGAAGCTGGGCAAGCTGGTGCACACATGTAAGCCCAATGCTCTGGAGGTGGAACAGATGTTCAAGGCCAGCCTCGGCTATATAACAAGACTGAAGCCAGCCTGGGCTACATGATACCAATCTCAGAAAAAAAAAATATAGAAAGAGAGGGGGGAGGGGGGAGGGTTGCTGGAGGGGGGACTCAGCAGTTAAGATCACTGACTGCTCTTCTAGAGAACCCAGACTCAATTCCCAGCACCTGCATGGCAGCTCACAACCATTCATGACTCCAGTTCCAGGGATCCCATGCCCTTTTCTGGTCTGTGTAAGGAACTAGATGCAATTTATTTTTTTAAATGTAAAATCAAAAAAAAAAAGTTTTAAAAGGCTTTACTAGCCTGGGGAAGGAAGTGAAACCTTGAATTGATCTCGTACCACTGTACAGAAGAAAGAGCCTGTTTTTATAAGTGTACACGTTCACTGTCACAAATGCAAAGTAGCGCGGAGCAACACCCAAGGCAAGGCTTTCAAGTGGCTTGGAACCTAGAACTCCTAGAAATAATCAGGGCTGGCACCCAGGCGGCTTTGGTAGAGACGTCTGCACCATGGATATCAGAGAAAAGGATCAGAGAGGGGATGGGATGGGCTCCTGTAATACTGTGCTATTAAGAAAAAAAAAAAGTTGAACAGAACAAAAAGAAGGCTAGACATGATGGGGGAAGTTACCAAGCCACAAAAAGTCACACGCTTCTTATGAAAAAACATTTTCCAGAGAACAATACTGAGTGCTTGACTTGTGCTTTTGACAGATTGGAACTGTGGGCCGCATCTCCCTACAACCTGAGCCTAGGAGAGGAAATGAGCTCATCACCACTTCCTAGCTCCTTCCCCTCCCACATTTTATGAGTTTGAGTTTTCACATTGTCAAGGCTTGCACTATTTACATCCTGTCCGGTGACCTTCACTCCCACCATTGTTTGGCCCCTGTTCCGGGTGTGGACTCCGTGCTCTGACCTGTCCTTTCAGAATGGGCTTCCCACTCCTCATTTTTTCCCCATTCCTCTTAGGCCTTTGTCATCAGGGAATCTTTGCCAGAAGGGCTGAGCTAGTCACAGCCATGGGTGTCTACATAATCGGCTGCCAACCTTGAAGTTAGGCGACCATTTTACAACAGGCTGATTTATGCCTGGTGCCTAGGGAAAATGGATAGGGAAAAACAAACAAACAAGAAAAACCCCACCATGCTATACCTCCCAATATGAGTACTTGCTCAGAACTGGAGTCCTGACTTGGAGTTGGTGATGAATGGTTGAAGTTTTAGAATTTGGAACTAAAGAAAGTCATCGGGCTGTCCTGAACAGGAGGCAGGTGGAGGGATGAGAAGATGCTGCTGGATGCTACCTAGCTGGGAAATGGGAAGTCAGAACTGATTTAGACACAGTTCTCACCTCAGGTTGCACATGGACCTGTGGGGAAGCAAGAATAAGCTTTTGGTGAAGGAAAAGTTAAGCTCGAGCCAGTAGTGATGCACATGCCTGCAATCCAGGCACATAGGAGGTGGAAGCAGGAGAATCAGGAGCTCAAGGTCATCATCTGCTACATGGTGAATCTGAGGCCATCCTGGGCTACCTGAGGCTCCAACACAAAACCAAAAGGCCAAAAGAAAGAGAAAATGTATCTCTGGAACTTTCCATTTACTATTTCTAGGCTGTGATTGCCCACCCATAACTACAATGGCAAAAGGTAACACCGTGGGTAAGGACAGACTGTGGGTGAGGACAGACCGCTTCTCCCTTGGGAGGGAGCAGGGAGAACGTTGAATGTTTTCTGAGTATAAACAAGGGCCCCTGGAGTAGGAAGTCTTAGCTTCTTCACGGAGCACCTCACAGGAAGAGCCCGAGAGAAGGAGACACGGGGACCAGAATCTGTGGGCACAGCAACTGTAGGCTAGGCTTTGCAAACTATCCGACAGTGTCTTCCTGTGATAGCAAAGGACATGCATTTGCCCAAACCAGATCCTTCTGAGAGTGTAAAGAAACACCCTGGTATCATCAGCCAGGGCTGTAGAATCAAACAGTGCTCCCTATCCCGTTCAGGAGCAGACATGGGGCTAAGTGTATGGACTCTCAAGTGAGAGACTGGGCTTCATGTCTGGCCTCCACCCTTCACCGTGAAAAAGAAGCAAGTTGGTGGTTGCTCTCTGCCTCCGTTTCTTTATCAAATGAGGAAAGGGACGCCCCACCTCCCCTCCCCCCACCACCACCACAGGATGAACTTCCTCTGTTTTTTGCTGTTATTCTTTAGATTCTATTGCTATTGTTATTTATTGTTAGCTATTGTTCCATAGTCCATGCCAGTTCCCGACTGCTGCGTGTTTGAGGACAACTTTGAACTCCCCACTTCTTGTTTTCCACTTCCCAAGTGCTGGAATTACAGGCATATGCCACCACATCTGCTTATTCTTTATACAAAGCCCTCAAGCCATGAGAAAATGATTTCTGAGAAGCAATGAGCCCATGACTTCGGAAGTGAGCACCTCCGCATTTGGGACAACTCAGAAGGGTCTCGAGGCTGCCTCTGCAGCTGCTCTGGAGCCAGCACAGCTCTGGGAGCCAGCAGCTCTGCTCTACCTTCTCAAGATACCGATGAATACATTCAGGAGCCTCCAGACCAACCTCCCACAATGCTTTCTTGCCCATTACTCGTCCAACCCTTTCAAATCAGGCTATTCCTTGATGGTTTCTGCAGGGGCTTTGATTCTCTCAAAAACAAAACAAAACAAAACACCTCTGCAGACATCTACCGGTCTTTTATTGGGCCCAGGACAGAGCCCTGCAAGCTGGAGGCTACCTGGACCCTCACCTCCTGGAACTGGGCCATGAAATTCCACAATCCACACTGCCACTGTGCTGGCCCATCCACACGGCCCGTCAGATGTACTCTCTCAGGACTCTGAAGCACTAGTAAGAGAGACAGAGAGTCTGGGAGTTAAACCAAATCAATGGCCATGCCCCAGAGAGAAGACTCTGGGAGGCTTGATTGGTGAGTGGTTCCTCAGTCCATGCGAGGGTGAGGGGCTCTGCTGACATTCTCCTTGGAGTCCTGGCGTCGGCACATCAGCGGCTAGCTTGCCAAGGCACACTCCCTAAGGACAGGCTGTGGCGTCCAAGCTCAGCCTCTCCTCGACCTGCATGGCTGGTTCTGCCCTCCCTTTGCAATCAGGCAGGGCAGTGAGGGCTGATGATGTGTCACTTCCAGCTCAGGCTTTCTGAAGCTGCTTGGCCTGGCTCTGAGGACTTCCTGTGTGAGCCCACAGCATGGCTGCGGCCACTGCTTCTTACCACTCCTCCCCCAGGGACCTGACAGTCAGCATTCCTGGGGCACCATGGGTGCACAGACGGGGACCTGTGTTGGGTTGGGGTGCTGGCTGCATAGTGAAAACGGGTTTGTGCTGAAAGACTTCTCAGCATCTTCAAAGTGCTAGTCTATCTCCAAGAGCTTGGCAGAGCCATCAGCAGCTTTCAAACTGAGCCCTGAATCCTTTCAGGCTCCAACATCTTGTGGAGCCACATGAGAAAAGCTATGTTCAGAAGTAGATGGAGAAACTGGAAGGCATTGAAACCCCCAGGGGAAGGGAAGGAGGAGACTGATACCAAGAAAAAGACAAGATGCCACGGAACTTTAATATGGATGACCACGGGAGGCTCAGGGACCAACCCATCAATGTTTTTTTTTTTTTTTAAAGTTTTACTGTTTTTAATTATGTGTAGGTGTTGTGTCTGTGCATGGATATGAACATAGAATCACAACTGCCCTCTGAGGTTCCAATTCCCTGGAGCTAGAATTACAGGTGATTGTAGGCCATCTGATACTGGTGCTGGGAGCCAAACCCAGGTCCTCTGGAAAAGCAGCCAGTGCTCTTAACTGCTGAGTCCTGTCCTCTCTGTAAATGCTCTTATCGTAATATTAGTATGAGTGCATAGCCAAGAAAGCATGTTTGAGGGACTGAAGCAATGGCTCAGTGGCAAAGAGCACTGGATGCTTTTCCAGAGGGCCTGGAGTTCATTCCTAGCACCCGTATGGTGGCTCACAACTTCAGACTCACAAAGGATATGAAACCTTCTTCTGGCCTTTCAGGGAGGGGAGAGATTGTCATGTGGTACACAGATATACATGTAGGCTGAACACCCATATACATATACACATACACTTTTTTCTCTTAAGGAAAAAAAAAAGAATATTGGATCCCAGTACTGATTGGAAAGGGCCCCAGTGGAGAACATCCACCGGTGACTCTCATAGCCATGTGGCAACCATCTCTAGGCTTCCAGCCCATCAGAACCCACCAGAGCCCACCAGCAGCCACTGGGCTAAGTTTTTATCTTACTTTTAAAGATTTATTTATTCTTATTTATACCGTACACTGTATTTATTTATTTTATGTACACTGTAGCTGTTTTCAGACACACCAGAAGAGGGCATCAGATCCCATTACAGATGGTTGTGAGCCACCATGTGGTTGCTGGGAATTGAACTCAGGACCTCTTGAAGAGCAGTCAGTGCTCTTAACCAATGAGCTATCTCTCCAGCCCGGTTTTTATTTCGAAACAAAAAAATGTATGCCTGGTCATCTCATTTGTGAGGATGACAACGTGACTCACAAATGCACACTTGTTAAAAGTGCAGGTGCCTGCTAAGGACCAGGATCCAGACCTGGCAGGTTAGAGAAGATTGAGTTTTAAACCACAAGAAAGCCTGGTGCAGTTTTACTCACCTGTAACAGCAGCCATTCAAGAGAACTGATCAGGAAGCTCATTGAGCTACACAGAGTGCCAAGACAGGGGCTGGGGAGGTGACTCACTGTGATCCCCTGGGGTCTGGTGCAGTGGGGCACGCCTGCAAGAACACACTGGAGAAGGCAGAGACAGGCAGGCCCCTGAGACTCACTGACCAGCCAAGCTAGCAGAATTGATGAGCTCTAGGTTCAGTGAGAGACCCTGTTCAAAGAATAAAGTAGAGAAAGATTGAGATAGATACCTGAACATGCACACATGCATGTGATCCCATGCACACATGTGCACATACACGTGCACAAACTCACATTAGCACATACTTACACTACACACACCCACATATACACACACAAGCTAAGTTCCAGGCTAGGCCAGACTATAGTATCTCAAAAGCCCTAAACAACAGCAAACAAGCTCCCAAGAAGAAACAAGAAGAAAAATGCTCTACGGGTCTATAAAAACGAGGTTGGCTTCCTGCCTCTGTACAGCGAGCACACGTAGGCCAAATCTTATTTAATCCCTCAAGCCCACCTCAGTGGATCAAATAAAGGATTCCCTTGGAAAAGAGAAGGCCCCTTTCCAACTTAAAAAAAAATAGTGGGGATGGAGGCAGGAATTGGGAAAGAGAAATGAAGTCAACTTCTGGCCCCCATATGTATACCAACACACAAAGACTGTGTCTCATTCATGATTAAACATATCCTAATTCAAACAACTAACATATATATCATATATATCATCAGTAACAAAGACTTTGAAATTCTGCCTGTGCTCAGAGCTATAGCACAGCTGGACCATCAGTCTTTCTGGGGGACAGTTTGGCCTCCACTATCAGCCAAATTGCTAAGGTCTTGGAAGGAAATATGATAAAGATATTTTTATATTGGAATAGAGAAAAATTCTCTAAGCAAGATCTTTACCCTAAGATCTGATCTCATAAAATAAGCAGTCTCACTGGGCGGTGGTGTTGCATACCTTTAATCCCAGCACTTGGGAGGCAGAGGCAGGTGGATTTCTGAGTTTGAGGCCAGCCTGGTCAACAGAATGAGTTCCAGGACAGCCTGGAACACATTACTGGAACAGTACATGTTGGAAAACCCAGTTCATGAAACTGCGGGACAGTTTCAAGTACACAGAGAAACCCTGTCTTGAAAAACAAAACAAAGAAAAAGCAGTCTCCTAGAGCTAGAGCCCACAGCAAAGGTAAAGAACCAATGATGCATGCATACTTCATGCAACAGCAGCATGCACAATCACCCCCAAATACAAAGAGCCCCTTTACATCAGAGAGTTCATCATACAGACAGGGCCCAAGGATAAAGAACAGTCAGCCATAAGGGGCGAAACTCAAACAACCAGCCGGGAAGTACTAACACGGTGCTCAAGGCGGGTCGGAGGAATGCAAATGTTACCTAGCATCTGCGGGAGGAAAGGAACTCGCCCGTAGACTGTTTTGTTTAGCCTTCTGAGGAGCATTTAGAAGAACCTGTCAACATGTCGAATGTGCAGATAAACTTCTAGCAATTTAGCTTTTGGCAGTCCCGACTCTACACTTGGCAAGGAATGTCTGAATCAGAGAATGGCATCCTCAGAACAGCAGGAGTGGGAAGAGAGGGGACGGCTCACTTTTGCAGTTGTGTGTGTGTGTGTGTGTGTGTGTGTGTGTGTGTGTGTGTTATTATTTAAATATTTTGTTTCTCTGTGTGTTATTTAAATATTCTCTCTCTCTCTCTCTCTCTCTCTCTCTCTCTCTCTCTCTCTCTCTCTCTCTCTCTCTCTCTGGTGTATAAGTACATGGGTAGATGCATGTTGGGGTTGTGTGCCTGTCAGAGGACAGCTTTCCTACCTCACCTGACTGCCTGACTGTCTTTCTTCTTTGTATTTTTTGTTTTGTTTTGTTTTTGTTTTGCTCAGAGACAATCTTATTAGAGTTTAAAAGAAAAATGCCAGGGCAGGCAGGCTCGAAGGCTCCTGATGGAGGAAGATGGAAAAGAGGAAGGGAGGAGGCTGTAGCATCAGTGAGCAGCCACATAGCAGGTGCACGGAGAGAAGATCAATCAGAAAGAGATAGAAAAGAACAAAAGGATTAAAAAAAAAAAAAAA